>JAVMKO010000043.1:11961796-12024635 GCA_032164245.1 Sternotherus odoratus
TGCCAGCCCCCCAGGGTCCGAGCCCCCTCCTCCCCTCCAGCCCCCCCAGGGTCTGAGCCCCCCCCTCCCCCCGTACCCGCCAGCCCCCCCAGGGTCCGAGCCCCCCCCCCCGTACCCGCCAGCCCCCCCAGGGTCCGAGCCCCCCCCCCCCCGTACCCGCCAGCCGCTTCATCCAGGAGGCCTCGTCGATGCCCAGGTTGTTCACCACGATGCGGAGGATGTTGCCCAGCAGGCCGTTGAGGTGCTCGGAGGTGACCTGGGTGCACCAGGGCCCCTGGGGCCGGGTCTCGGGGCCCCGCTCCCACCAGCGGGGCAGGTAGTTGCAGAGCATGGGCAGCGTGACCTCGATGACGTGGGGCATCTCCGTGTAGCGGGCGCCCGACTCCGCCAGCCCCCCGATCTCCTTCATCAGCCGCTCCAGCTCCGGGATGTCGGGGCACATCTCCTCCACGCTGCCGGGCAGCCCCAGGACTGGGGGGGGGGGGGAGCGTTACCCGGGGGTCCCCCTCTGCCCCGGGGGGAGCCATGGGGGGGCCCTTTGGGCTCTGGGGCCCTTCCCAAGGACAAACCCCAAAGCGCAGACGCTGGCGGGGAGGGGGGGTCGACGCTGGGGGGGGTCCTCCTGCATCTGTGGGGGGCCGGGGGCGGGGCGATGGGGGGCCCCGACAGGGAGTGGGGGGGCCCCGACAGGGCCTGGGGGGGCTGATGAGGTCTGGGGGGGCTGATGAGGTCTGGGGGGGCTGACAGAGGTGGGGGGCACAAGGGCCCGGGGGGGGCACTCACTGGCGCGCTCCCGCGGCGACTTGGTGGTGTAGACGGAGCAGGGGTTGTGCCTGTTAAGCTGCGGCTCCAGGAAGGCCACGGGCATCGCAGCCGCCAGCCGGGCGAGGGCACTCGCCGAGCGCCGGGCGCTGTCTGGGGGCCGGGGGGGGGGGGGCAGAGATTCATCCGCAGCCCGGCTCCGCCGTCCCCTCCCAGCTCCACCGCCCGCCCCTCCGACCCCCCCCGGCTCCACCGCCCCAGTGCCCTCCCCTCCGACGTTCCCCCGGCTCCACCGCCCCAGTGCCCTCCCCTCCGACCTCCGCCCGGCTCCACCGCCCCAGTGCCCTCCCCTCCGACCTCCGCCCGGCTCCACCGCCCCAGTGCCCTCCCCTCCGACCTCCCCCCGGCTCCACCGCCCCAGTGCCCTCCCCCTCCGACCTCCCCCCCGGCTCCACCGCCCCAGTGCCCTCCCCTCCGACCTCCCCCCCGGCTCCACCGCCCCAGTGCCCTCCCCTCCGACCTCCCCCCCGGCTCCACCGCCCCAGTGCCCTCCCTCCGACCTCCCCCCGGCTCCACCGCCCCAGTGCCCTCCCCTCCGACCTCCCCCCGGCTCCACCGCCCCAGTGCCCTCCCCTCCGACCTCCCCCTGGCTCCACCGCCCCAGTGTCCTCCCCTCCGACCCCCCCAGCTCCCATGCCCCAGTGCCCTCCCCTCCGACCCCCCCCGGCTCCACCGCCCCAGTGCCCTCCCCTCCGACCCTCCCAGCTCACCGCCCCAGTGCCCTCCCCTCCGACCCTCCCAGCTCCACCGCCCCAGTGCCTGCCCCTCCGACCTCCCCCCGGCTCCACCGCCCAGTGCCCTCCCCTCCGACCCCCCCCCCCGGCTCCACCGCCCCAGTGCCCTCCCCTCCGACCCCCCCCCCCGGCTCCACCGCCCCAGTGCCCTCCCCTTGGACCCCCCCCCGGCTCCACCGCCCCAGTGTCCGAACTGTGCCCCCACTTACCCTGCTGCACCCACTGCTTGCGCCGCCCACCCCACCTCTGTCCTCCCTTCTCCCCCGAGACGTGCCCCCCCCCGCCCAGCCCCCCAACTCACCGTTCCACGTAGGGGTTCCTGGTGGTTCCCAGGGAGTAGATGCTGCAGAGGGTCCGGTAACAGGAGACCTGGACGTCGTCCACTGGGGGGGGGGCGAGGGGGCCGGTCAGGGAGGGGTCCCACAGTCCCCTACATTTGGCTTGGGGGCCAACTCCCCCCCCCCCCGCCCCCAAAAGGCCCTGACGGGGGTGGGGGTGGGGCCAGCGTTGCCCTCGGGGCTGGTTACGTGAGCGGCCGGACTGTATGGGCCATGGCACCCCTCCCCCGCCCCCCCAATCTCTCGCCCCTCCCCCCCTTACGGATGACGTCGTCCCCGAACTGGTGCTGGGCGATATGCTCAAAGAGGGAGGTGAGGACGGGCAGCAGGACGACCGTGGTGTAGTTGATGTTCTGCGCCACCCCCTTGACCTGGGTGCGGGACTGAGACACCTTCCCCAGCTTGAGGTTCTCCACCATCTTCTCGATGTCCTCCGAGGCGCTCTCGAAGAAGGAGCGCAGCCCGGCCTTGACGATCTCCGGCCCGGACTTCATCACCGTCCTGCCGCCACAGGGGTCCCGGCGTGAGGCGCCGGAGGGGACGCAGCTCCGCCCTGGGGGAGGGGTCCCCCGTGTGACCCGCCCCAGAGGGGACCCATCTCCGCCCCGGGTGAGGGGTCCCCGTGTGACGTGCCCCGCCCCAGAGGGGACCCATCTCCGCCCCGGGTGAGGGGTCCCCGTGTGACCCGCCCCAGAGGGGACCCATCTCCGCCCCGGGTGAGGGGTCCCCGTGTGACCCGCCCCAGAGGGGACCCATCTCCGCCCCGAGCGAGGGGTCCCCGTATAACCAACCCCCGCGCCCCACCCCAGAGGGGACGCAGCTCCGCCCCGGGGGAGGGGTCCCCGTGTGACCCGCCCCAGAGGGGACGTATCTCCGCTCCGAGCGAGGGGTCCCTAGTCTGGTCATTGTCTCTGGGCAGTGAAATCTCCCCTATTTCTTTAGCTCCCCCCTCTCGGTCTCAGTTCCCCCCTCCCCCGGGGCTCTGGCTGGCCCCAATCCTGCCCCCCCCAGCCACTCCGGGGAGGGGACCCGGCCCGAGGGGCTCACCTGGCATCCAAGGAGCGCGCCAGGATGTGCAGGCAATTCACCACGGCCGCTGCGTCCGTGCCTGGGGGGAGAGACCCTGCTCAGCCCCCACTGGGGGGGTGGGGAGCCAGGCCCCTGGGGCAGGGGGAGCCAGGCAGAGGGGCCAGGAGACTCCGGTTTAGCTACAGGCCCGGCCCAGACTGGGGGAGGAGCAGGGCCAGAGCGTCCCAGGAGGAAGAGAAAGGGGTTGCCCTGGGGGGGCAGGACAGCCCCCCACCAGCCCAGAGCAATGGGGGATGGGTCACAGCCGCTCCCTCTGGGGTATGGCTCAGTCCAGCCCAGCCCCCGTCCCTCAGGGCTGGGCGATGGACAAGGTCACCCCCCACCCCCCAGGAGAGCCCAGCCCCCCAGCGAGGGGCGCTTACCGAAGAGAGAGACCCGGTGCCTGACCAGGGCCGCAAGCTTGCAGAAAAGGCTGAAGGGAGAGGGGGAGAGAGGAAGAGACGGAGTGAAAGAGAGAGACACTGCGGAGGAGGAGCGCACGAGGGGCAGAGAGAGGAGGCGGAGAAGTGAGGGGGTCATTGGGGCACTCAGCACTCCCCCATGGGGATAGGGAGCCCAGAGCGGGATGGCAGGGGGCTGCGGGTCGGGAGTGAGGGGCACCGGCAGAGCAGGGGTGGGGGGAGCCCAGGGGTGGAAGAGCAGGGGGCTGCGGGTTGGGAGTGAGGGGCACCGGCAGAGTGGGGTTTGGGGGAGCCCAGAGCGGGATGGCAGGGGGCTGTGGGTTGGGAGTGAGGGGCACCAGCAGAGCAGGGGTGGGGGGAGCCCAGGGGTGGAAGAGCAGGGGGCTGCGGGTCGGGAGTGAGGGGCACCGGCAGAGTGGGGTTTGGGGGAGCCCAGAGTGGGATGGCAGGGGGCTGCGGGTCGGGAGTGAGGGGCACCGGCAGAGTGGGGTTTGGGGGAGCCCAGAGTGGGATGGCAGGGGGCTGCGGGTCGGGAGTGAGGGGCACCGGCAGAGCAGGGGTGGGGGGAGCCCAGGGCTGGGCCAGCAGGGGGCTGCGGGTCGGGAGTGAGGGGCACCGGCAGAGCCCCACACTGGATCTCTGAGTCGCCATGTGGGGGAGAGCGGGGGGGCATTAAGCCTCTGGCTGCCCCGTGGTTGAATGGGGGCATCCGGTCCGACCCACACCTGGGTCCCAGCTTCACTGAGGGCGACGCCCAGGGATGGACCCCCCACCCCTGCCCAGGGGTCCCCCCCTCACCTGGTGATCATCTCCTTCTCCTTGTTGGAGGCGTGGCCTCCGCTGCCCAGCACCTTGGCGGGGGTGGACAGGAAGTAGAGGCAGTGGTTGTGGAAGTACTGGTTGATGAGAGGCAGCAGGATCTGGGGGGGCGGGAGGAAGTCGGTCAGTGGAGGGGGGAGGCAGCACCCCGGCACTCCCGCCCACCACCCTGCTGGGTTTGGGGTGAACACCGGGGCCCCCACAGGGAGAAGATGTGACCTCCCCCCACACGGCACAGAGTGTGACCTGGGACAGAGACCCCCCCGCCCCGGGCAGCACACCCAGGAGACGGAGGGGGAGCAGGGACAGCGAGGAGTCAGGGGAACAGTGGTGTCAGCACAGCCTGGCTCCGCTCCCTTTCCCCCGGCTACCGGCTAGTGCCGATAACACCGGAGCTCCAAGGACAGACCCACCGGGGGACCCGTGTTACCTGTTCGTGCCGATAACACCGGAGCTCCAAGGACACAAGCATCAGGCAACAATATCCCAACCTCCGGCACTTAATACTCCCCCACGGCTCAGACGCCCCTTTCTCCAGGATCCAACCCCCTAGTCCACACTCCCATGGCTCAGGCACCCCGTCCCCACCAGAGAAGCCCCCCTTTGACTGCAGGGGACGGACCAGCCTGGACAAAGCTACCTTGGCAAAGAACTTGATTTCCTGCTCGTGGGGCGATTTCTCCACCCGCCCGCTGCTCACCACGGCCTCTGCAAGGAGACAAGACGCTGTGAGCCCCGGGGGGTGGGACATGGGGATTTTTCCTCCTTCAGCGACCCCGGGAGTCTGGGGAGGTTCAAGGTTTAACCCGCGCAGGGCACCTCCAACCCCCTGGGGAGCAGCCGGCAGGCAGGAGAACCCAGGAGTCCTGGCTTCCAACTCCCCTGCTCTAACCCCTAGACACCACTCCCCTCCCAGAGCCGGGCACAGAACCCCGGAGTCCTGGCTTCCAACTCCCCTGCTCTAACCCCTAGACACCACTCCCCTCCCAGAGCCGGGCACAGAACCCCGGAGTCCTGGCTCCCAGCCCCTCCTCCGATCCCTGAATTTACTGCCCACGCCAGAGACACAGGGCGCGGCCGAGCCGCTGTGGGTGCCCAGTGGTGCTGGGAGGGGGGGCCGCCGGGGGCCCTACCCAGGTGGGCGATGAACTCCTGGGAAATGTCCATCCACTTGAGCAGCTGCTGCAGGAAGCCGTAGGCAAATCGCTTCTCGATGGAGGACGAGTCGAGCTCCATGTCCTTCAGCCCCCTGCGGGAGAGCGGGGTCAGGGGCACCGGCCTCTCCCCGGGGGGAGGGGAAGAGATGGGGGGACACTCTGTCCCCCAGGGGCGATGGTCCCTATGGGGTGAGGCCTGACGGGCGGCCCATGGGATGGGAGGGAAAGGGGGCCCTAAGGATCTCACTGGGGCAGAAGTGCAGCGAGCCCCCCAGCGGGCCCCCGCCCCACCTGGTCACGGCGTAGCCGCTCATCTGCAGGTATTTGAGCAGCTCCTGGGCCTTCTCGCGGTCGCGGGCCTTCTCCTTGGCCGTCAGCGTGTCGTAGGGCACCAGCAGCGGGTGGGAGCCCCCCCCTGCGGAGACAGACGTCAGCCGGACCCCCCTGCCCCGCTAGGCCTGAGCGGGGGAAGGCCCAGAGACCCCCCCCCCCCCCGCAGGGAGGGACGGACACACTCACCTTTGGCCTCCAGCTCCTGCTTCTTCTTACGCCCCCAGGTGTTGTGATAGTTCTCGGCAAGCTGCTCCGCCATGGCCTGGGGGGGGGGGAAAGGGGGGGGGCTGTGAGCTATTCCTCCCCTCGTGGGGCGCCACGGGGCCCGCCCGGCCGGGGAGCGGGACCTATTTCACGGCCCCGGGGCCCATCCCTTCCCGTCTAACCTCCCCGCCAGCCGGCCCGGGGAGAGCGGGTAAAGGGCCCAGATAGGGGGGAACGTGTCTCACCTGCAGCTCCCGGGAGAGCGTCACCCCCGACAGGTCGATGGGCTGCGGGTTGTAGCCGTGGCTGGGGTCGTAGGTCGCCTGTGGGGGAGGGAGTAGAGTTCGGTGGGGCCGTGTCCCCTCCCCAGGTCGTGCCATCGCTGCCCCACGTCTCCCCCGCCATGCGGGCTGGATCTGCAGCCTCTCCCTCTGTGTGTCATGGGCCCTCTACTGCTCCCGGCTGGCGGGGATCCTCTGGTTCACAGGCCGGTGCTCTCGCCCACCCAGCCCCGAATGCCCGCGCTGTGAGGCCCCCCGGCACCCATGGGGCTAGAGGGCTGCAGGATCATTCTAGGGAGTGGGGGTGACCCTCGGAGTGTCAGGCTGGCCCCAGAGGCCAAGTCACTCCCCGGGGGGTGAACTCAGCATCGACGGCCCCAGGCCCCGCTTGCTTCGCTGGCAGCTCAGTTCTGCCTCCCCCACCACGGAGCCGGCTCCCAACGGCAGAGCTGGAGAAACCCAGAAGTCCTGGCTCTCAGGCCCCTGTTCTGACTACAAGACCCAACTCCCCTCCCGGAGCTCCCCCTCCCCTACTCTAACCACTAGCCCACACTCCTCTCCTAGAGCCGGGGCGGAACCCAGGCGTCCTGAGCCCCTCCCCCCCGCGAGCCGCCCTGCCCCCACCTGGGCCGACTGCGAGATCTTCCGCGTCTTCTTCTTCTCGGTCTTCTCCTCCTCTCCCTCGTGGGGCTTCTCCACCGTCCACTCCCAGGCGATCATAGCTTTGAGCGACTCCTTGATGGGCCAGCGGTAGATCTCCTTGTCCTGCGGGGGCCAAATCGGGGCTCAGGGCTTGGGGGGGGGGGCAGGTAGCAGGACAGGACGCCCCCCTGGGACTGGGGGCTGAGACTTGCACCGTTGGGGAGATGGGGCGGGGGGGAGCCAGCGGGTTCCTACGGTCTCCATCCCCAACCTCTGCAGCCCGGCAGGTGCATTGTGGGGGGTGGCTGGAGTAGGGGGGGAGGCCCCAAGGGGCTGGGGCCGGGAGTGGGAGGGGCGGGTACCTTTTCGGAGAAGGTCTTGTAGGGGCGCAGCATGGGGTGGGTCTTGGCCTCCTCGTCAATCGTCTCCCCGAAGGTCCAGTTGTTCTGGATCTGGCGGAGGAAAGGCCCCTGGGGTCAGGCCCAGAGGGGGTGGGGGAGGGTAACAAGGGAAGTCGCACAGGGGGGCGGAGGTCAAGGTGTGGACCTGGGAAGTCACACTGGGGTCACGAGGAGGTCAGGAGGGTTCACAGCAAGGGTAGAGTCACAGGGGGTCATGGGGAGGTTGTATAGGGGAAGCAGTGCATTGTGGGCTGGCGGGGGAAGCAGTGCATTGTGGCCGGTGGGGGAAGCAGTGCACTGTGGGCTGGCGGGGGTGCGGGAAGTGGTGCATTGTGGGTTGACGGGGGTGTCACGTTACTGAAATTATTTGGGACCATATAGATCATTGGTGCAACCAAGGTCCTGTAGTGGCACCAAATATTGTGTAAATTGGGTCCTATAAGGTGTCTATGACCAGGTTCTGGTCGGCTGATTAGGATTAATCTATCGGTATGTGTGTGTCTGTTTTGTAACTAAAGTCCTGAATATTGGCTATATGGTAACTTGTGGCAGAGTGGCCTCTCGGACCCCCCTGACTCAGGTCCTTTGGGCTCTGGTGAGGCAAGAGCAGGGCCAGAAACCCGCCTAGAAATCCCCAAAGGCAGGCTTTCCCTTCCTCTAGTCTAAGCACTTCTTCCTGGTTGGGTTTTGCTTCTCTCTGGCTAGGAAAACTATCTCCCCTCTGGGAGAGACTCCCTGTCCTGCTGCCCCTCGCCTGCAGGCAGCCTCACTCCCTCTATCTCTCTCCCCCTTCCTAGCTGGGGGGGGGGGGGGAGGGTTTAAAAAGGTCTCTGACAGCTTTTTAATTGGGTTCAGCTGATCCTGCTTTGGCCAGTGGCAGCCTTACTCAGCTGAACCCAATTAACCTGCAGTTACCTCTGTCACCACAAACCCTCTCTGGCAGTAGCCTGCCCTGGGTTTAGCACACACTGTATGTCAAAGTTATGCTGGGCTTCTGGGTGAAATCTCAGACAAGCTGCTGTTAACTCCCCTGGCCTGACTGATGGCCCATTAAGAACCATCAGCTACACAATGAACTTTGTAGAGGCCCGTCCACACCCGAGCTTCTCCAGGAATGTGACCTGCCTGGTCAGAAACTGAATCTTGGAGAGTCTGGGAATTGGACCAAGTGGCTGTGAACCTCCATTTTGCAACTGGACTCTGCATAAGAAGGAGGAGGAGGAGGGGGGTCTTCGCCCACAAGAGGAAGTCTATAAATCTGGGAGAAACTCCTCCCTCCATTTTGTCTTCAGTCGGCCACACTTACTCTGGAGGAATTTGGGCTACTCACAGAAGTTTTCAACAAAGGACTGAATGACCCATCCCTGCAGGGGATGCATTCCAGAGACTTTTATCTGAGCCTGCAGTTTATTCTACCTTTGCTGCAAACCTGAACCAAGAGACCTGCCATTACTGCATGTAATTGATTTCTTTTAACCATTCCTAACCCTCACCTAGACCTTTCTCCTTGCACAATAAACCTTTAGTTATAGATTCTAAAGGATTGGCAACAGCGTGATTTGTGGTAAGATCTGATTTGTATATTGACCTGGGTCTGGGGCCTGATTCTTTGGAATTGGGGGAACCGTTTTCTTTATTTGGGGGATTGGTTTTCATAACCATTGATCCCCAGGACAGGTGGCTGCTGGTGATACTGGGAAGCTGGAGTGTCTAAGGGAATTGCTTGTGTGACTTGTGGTTAGCCAGTGGGGCGAAACCAAAGTCTTTTCTGTTTGGCTGGTTTGGTGCCTTAGTGTGGAAAAACCCCAGCTTTGGGCTGTAGTTGCCCCTTTGGAAGCAATCTGTCCTGATCTGACACTCACAGTCGGATCCCACCAGGAACAGCACCGTCACAGGGGGGAGCGGTGTATTGTGGGCCGGCGGGGGGGAGCGGTGTATTGTGGGCCGGCGGGGGCGGGGGAAGCAGTGGATTGTAGGCTGGCGGGGGAAGCAGTGGATTGTGGGTTGGCGGGGGCGGGGGAAGCAGTGCATTGTGGGCCTGTGGGGGAAGCAGTGCATTTTGGGTTGGGGGTCGGGGGAAGCAGTGCATTGTGGGCCGGCGGGGAGAAGCGGTGCATTGTGGGCCGGCGGGGAGAAGCGGTGCATTGTGGGCCGGCAGGGAGAAGCGGTGCATTTTGGGTTGGGGGGTGGGGGAAAGCGGTGCATTTTGGGTTGGGGGGTGGGGGAAAGCGGTGCATTTTGGGTTGGGGGGTGGGGGAAAGCGGTGCATTGTGGGCCGGCGGGGGCGGGGGAAAGCGGTGCATTGTGGGCCGGCGGGGGCGGGGGAAAGCGGTGCATTGTGGGCCGGCGGGGGCGGGGGAAAGCGGTGCATTGTGGGCCGGCGGGGGCGGGGGAAAGCGGTGCATTGTGGGCCGGCGGGGGGAAGCGGTGCATTGTGGGCCGGCGGGGGGAAGCGGTGCATTGTGGGCCGGCGGGGGGAAGCGGTGCATTGTGGGCCGGCGGGGGGAAGCGGTGCATTGTGGGCCGGCGGGGGGAAGCGGTGCATTGTGGGCCGGCGGGGGCGGGGGGAAGCGGTGCATTGTGGGCCGGCGGGGGCGGGGGGAAGCGGTGCATTGTGGGCCGGCGGGGGCGGGGGAAAGCGGTGCATTGTGGGCCGGCGGGGGGAAAGCGGTGCATTGTGGGCCGGCGGGGGGAAAGCGGTGCATTGTGGGCCGGCGGGGGGAAGCGGTGCATTGTGGGCCGGCGGGGGGAAGCGGTGCATTGTGGGCCGGCGGGGGGAAGCGGTGCATTGTGGGCCGCGGGCCCCGTACCTTGTCAAAGGCCCACTTCTCGTGCGTGTGCTCCGCGTACTTGTTGATGAACGTGTCCAGCTTCTCCGGGATGATGACGCTGTGGTGGGGGGGGGGGGGGGGTTGTCACTCAGGGGGGAGCTTCCAAGCCAGGCCTGGGCACACACGGCTTTGGGGGGGGGGGGCAGGGTCTAGCGGGGGGGCCAAACTCCCTCCCAGAGGGATGCTGCCCCATAGCCCAGCCCCACCCCCGGAGGTCCCCGCCCCCCAGAGCTCCGGGATGGGGACCACAGGTTGGGAGTGAGGGGCACCGGCAGAGCGGGGGGGGGGGGCAGGACTGGGCTGGCGGGGGGGGGGCACTCCGGGGGGCACGAGGACTTATGACACCCAGCCCCCCCCCCCACACACACACACTCCCCGTGACCCCGGTCCGGGGGCTCCTCACTTGAGGGTCTCGACGGGCTTGGGGTCGAAGTTGCCCTCGGCGTCCACCGAGGCCTTCTTCTCCATCTTGGAGGAGTAGCTGGCGTCCACGTAGTCGGGGGGGAGGGCGCCGGCGATGGCGCACAGGCAGGGCATGGCCAGCTTGTACAGCTCTGCCTTGAACTTCTGCACGGGGGGGGGGCGGGGTCAGGGGGGCCCGGCCGGCCCCCAGCCCCCCCCTCCCGCCCCCCAGTCCCCTGTTCTGCTCCCCAGACCTCCCTCTCCTCCCCCGATCCCCCCTCCCCGATCCTAGCCCCTGACCCCCCCCTTTCCTCCCCTCCCCCGTTCTGCCCCCCCAGCCCCCCCAGCCCCACACACCTTGTGGGCCAGGGAGTCGAAGATGCCCCAGAAGAGCTTGCGGGTGAGGTGCAGTTCCTCCTCGGAGCTGACCCCGTAGCTGGCCCAGCCGGTGGGCAGGCAGTAATACTTCCAGCACCGTTCATAGTGGTTGGTCAGGAGCTGGGGGGCGGGACGGGGGGGGGGGGGGGCGCGCATTGGGTCACAGGCTGCATTGCATTCGGGGGCCCCCCTCCCGCCCGGCGTGCGCCAGGACGGCCCAGCCCTGCGCCCCAGGCCGCAGCTGTGACCCCCGAACGGTCCTACCCCCCCGCTCGGTGTTCCCTCCGGGGAGCGGCCAGCCCGGGCCCCTCCTCCCCCCGCCGCCCCTCACCTTCAGGGGCATCTTGGCATACTCGTTGAGGATGGGCACGTCGAAGACCAGCCGGCGCAGCAGGTGCTGCAGCATGGAGGGCCGGATGTAGCTGGGGGGAGAGAGGGGGGCTCACACTGGGGGGGATTAGGAACCTACGGAACCCCCCGCCGCAGGGCAGTCCCCAGGCAAATGGCAAGGCCTGCTTGGAGCGTCTCAGGCCTCAGGGCGGGAGCTGACCAGCAGCTGGGGGGGCAGGAAGGCCCTCCCTGCCAGGGCAACTGGGGATGCGTGTCCCCGAGGGGCCCGGGCCCCGTGTCCCGAGGGGGCTCCGCGGGGGGCCGGGCCCCGTGTCCCTGAGGGGGCTCCGCGGGGGGGCGTGTCCCGAGGGGGCTCCGCGGGGGGCCGTGTCCCGAGGGGGCTCCGCGGGGGGCCGTGTCCCGAGGGGGCTCTGCGGGGGGCCAGGCCCCGTGTCCCGAAGGGGGTCTGTGGGGCCCCTGTCCCGAGGGGGCTCCGCGGGGCCCGTGTCTCGAGGGGGCTCCGCGGGGGCCCGGGGGCCGTGTCCCGAGGGGGCTCCGCGGGGGGCCAGGCCCCGTGTCCCGAGGGGGCTCCGCGGGGGGCCAGGCCCCGTGTCCCGAGGGGGCTCCGCGGGGCCGTACCGGCACAGGGCC
This sequence comes from Sternotherus odoratus, assembly GCA_032164245.1. Lineage (NCBI taxonomy): Eukaryota > Metazoa > Chordata > Testudines > Kinosternidae > Sternotherus > Sternotherus odoratus. The sequence goes on from JAVMKO010000043.1 coordinate 11,973,610, forward strand.
ATGAGGCACTCCTCGATGACGTCGCGCTGGGCCTTGGTGAGCGAGCGCCCGCGGGAGAGCCGGTAGACGGTGTGCAGCATGGAGTCCACCATGATGGCGCGGTGCTCGGTGCCGGCGAAGAGGGGGGCGCACTTGGTGACGAGGGGCAGCACGGCACAGCACAGGTACCGGTTCAGGGCCAGCGCCATCTCCGTGGTGCTGAACGCGGCCTGGGGGGGGGGAGGCGGGTTACAGCGGGGGAGGGGCGTTGGCGCGCGGGGGAGGGGCGTTGGCGCGCGGGGGAGGGGCGTTGGCGCGCGGGGGAGGGGCCTGGGCGTGCGGGGGAGGGGCCTGGGCGTGCGGGGGAGGGGCCTGGGCGTGGGGGAGAGGGGCGTGGGGGAGGGGCCTGGGCGTGGGGGAGGGGCGGGGACCCCGGCGGCCCTGCCCCACTCACGGTGTCGAGCGAGGCGGCGGCCCGCATGTCGGGCAGGAAGCCGATCTCCAGCACGTGCAGCAGGAAGTCCTGGCTCTCGATGCCGTAGACCCGGTCCAGGAACAGCACCATGGGGGCCTTGTGGTCCGGCGCGAAGCTGGCCGACATCCGGGGCTCCACCACCGTCCCTTCTGGGGGGGGGGGGGGAGACCCGCAAAGCGGGGGGGGGGGGGGGTTCATGCCGGCTCGGGGGAGGGGTCCCGCTGCCCTGCCCCCCCCAGCCTCCCCGCCCTGTGCCCCATTCCCCCCCCCCGAGCCAGCACTTCCTGGGGGGGGGGGGGGGAAGACCCCAAGGGCCATTCCCTGTCCCCTAAGCCAGCCAGACCCCCGCCCAGGGCTAATGGGGGCCCCCCCCAGGGGGAAAGGACCCAGGGGCCCCAAACCCACCAGCCCCCATCCTGGGTTGATGGGGCCCCCCCAGAGGAAAAGGCCCCGGGCCCCCCAATCCCGCCAGCCCCCCGCCCAGGGCCGATGGGCCCCCCCCAGGGGGAAAGGCCCCGGGCCCCCCAATCCCGCCAGTCCCCCACCCAGGGCCGATGGGCCCCCCCCAGGGGGAAAGGCCCCAGGCCCGTACCCTTGCCGAAGGCCGGGATCTGCAGCGGGAGGCTGATGATGCCGACGAGGTCGTCCAGGGGCACCAGGGAGCGGAGGATGGCGCGGATCCGCAGGGCCTCGCCCTTCCCGGCCTGGATCAGCTGCGGGCAGAGCGCGCCGGGGTCACCCGGCTGGACGGGACCCCCCCCGCCCCCCCCCCGCCCCGCCCCACCCCCGCCCCGCCCCCCCCCGTCCCGGTCCTTACGTGCATCTCGGGGGCGCAGCGCCCCAGCAGGTCGATCAGCGCCGCGTAGAAGGACATGATGGCGTTGCCCAAGTGCACCCGGTTCTCCTCGTGCGTCTCCTCCCCCCCGAACCTGCCGGGGGGGCAGAGGAGACAGGGACGCTGGCGGACTCGCCCGGGGGTCGGTGCGCGTGGGGCCCGGGGAGAGGAGGGTGGGTAAGACTGAGGGGGGGGGGCAGGGCTAGCGGTGTGACCGGAAGGGACGGGTGGAGCTCACCACGGGCGATTGTGTTCGCACGGGGAGGGGGGGGGCGAGCGGGGCGGCACGCAGGGCGCCCTGGTGCGTGGAGGTGGCGGGGGACACGGGGGGGGGGCACATGCGGAGCACGAGGTACAGACCACGACACGCGCACACACACACTGCCCGTGCGCTCAGCTGCCTGGGGTACACACAACGCCACCCCACAACCGTGCAAACCCCCCCCCCCCAGGTGTCCCCCCACTCACAGCTCCCGCCGGCGGTCCTTCTTCGGGGTGGGCCCGTCCCGGGCCGGGTCCTCCGAGATCTTGATGGCCTCTTCGATGGCGGCCAGCAGCCCGCTGCCCCCCTCGCCCCGCAGGGCCGGCCCGAAGCACTCGGGCCGGCGGATCAGCAGCCGAACCACCACGTTGGCGTTCTCCTCCACGCTCTCGCCTGCAGGGGCGGGAGGACACCCGGCTCGGACCAGGTCGCCGCGCCCCGCCCGGAGCCGGGGGGGTCTCCGCGCCGCACCCCGAGCCGGGGGGGGTGTCTCCGCGCCGCACCCCGAGCCGGGGGGGGTGTCCGCGCCACGCCCCGAGCCGGGGGGGGTGTCCGCGCCACGCCCCGAGCCGGGGGGGGGTCTCCGCGCCACGCCCCGAGCCGGGGGGGGGGTGGGTCTCCGCGCCACGCCCCGAGCCGGGGGGGGTGTCTCCGCGCCACGCCCCGAGCCGGGGGGGGGTTTGCACCATGACCTGCCCCGAGCCAGGGGGTCTCTGCGCCATGACCCACCCCGAGGTGCGGGGGCTCCACATACAGGGACCCCCCCCCATCCCCGCCGTGCCCACGGGCTCACCGTTGACGAAGACGGCGAAGCGGAGGAAGTCCAGGTAGCGCTCCCCCCCCGCAGGGGTTCCAGCCGATGTCGGGGTAGCCCTTGGACAGCAGCATGGGGCAGCTCTGCAGGCCGCAGCTGGCCAGGTAGGTCACCACCTGGGCAGGGGGGGTAGAGAGCGGACCGTGGGGTGGGGCCTACGCATCCCACCCTCCCCCCACAGCTGGGGCGGGGCTTGCGGGGCCAGGGACAGGGGGGCTGGCGGTGCTGGGGGAAACGATGCCCATTTACGCCAGCTAGGGAAGTGGCCCCAAATCTCCCCCCCCCCACCGGCTCCCCGGGCCCCCCCGCCCCGCCCCTCACCTTCTCCAGGTCCTGCTCCTGCAGGGCCAGCGCCAGCTCGTTGTTGTCGATGACGGAGGCGGCGGCCACGTCCAGGGGGGTGGATCCCCGCATGCCTAGGGGAGAAGAGGGGCCGCGCGGGGGGAGGGAGCGGGGTGAGCGCCCGGGGGCTCAGGAAGGGGGCCGGGCGCGAGCAGGGCAGGGTGCGAGGAGCCGCCCGACGTCTGCGCCCGCGGGGGGGTGTCGTGCTGCCCCCCTGCCGGATGAGGTCAGAGGTCACACCCCTCCAGCTGTGTGTCCTGCGCCCCGTACGGCCAGGCAGCGGGGAGATCCTCACCCAGCCCGATGCCGCTGTTCTCCAGCAGGTAGCTGAGGTGGTCGAACATGGAGCGCTGGTTCTGGCGGCTGATGCGGCAGAAGTAGCAGAGGAAGCGGCAGCAGTTGGTGACCATCTTGGGGAAGCGAATCTCCTGGGGAAGGGGGGAGTGACAGGGGTTGGAGATGCCGGCAAATCCCCCCTCCCGGCTCAGCCAGCTCTGACCTCCCGCTGCAACCCTGCCCCCCTCCCACAGCCGGGGGGGGTGGGTCTCTCTCTTCCCTGCCCCCTCTGGCCCTGCAGTAGCAGCCCCATTGCTGAGCCACCCTGCCGAGCCTCCTCGCCCCGCGCCCCACCCCAGAGGTGGCTGCATCGCAGCACCAGCTGAGGGGTCCCTGTATAAACAGCCCCCGCGCCCTGCCCCGGAGGCGGCTGTCTTTGGTTACTGTACACAACTCGGGGTGCCAGTGGTGAGGGGGCCCCAGGGCTAGGGGGGTGCAGGGCACCAGGCACCCGCAGAGTTCGGGGATCCCGGGCCAGCGGGATGTGGGGCCCCAGCAGAACAGGGGCACCCCTGTAGATAAATCTGCATTTTTGTGTAACTTTCATATGACTTAAACTTTTCATATAACCCTGTGTTAGAAACTCTGTGTCACACTCTGGTAATAGCCCCTAAGGCAGGATAATTAAGGTTGAAGAAAAATGTCTCTGTGCTAGGAGTAGGATAAGATCCCCCCCCCCCCCCCCACTGCGAAATCAATGGCCCTGATGAATGAACGAGGGGGGAAATGGGGAAGGCGGCACCTCCAGACAGTGCAAACCTTGGAGAGGGGATGGGAGCCAGACCAAGGACAAGCAAATGTGTCAAGTGGACTGACTGAGGAAGATCAGACATATTGATGGCCTGGGGGGGGGTTTAGCAGCCAGCACCTTCTTTTGGGCCCCCCTCCCCCCCTCTGCAGCACTGGGAGACACAAAGGACCGACTGACACAGACCCGGATTTGGAATCTGGGACAGACTTGCAGGAGCGGGAAGAAGCTGCTAGAAAAGTGAGGGGTCTCGCCGAGGACCCCCGGTCTCCTCTTGTCAACATCGGAGCATCGAGCGGGATCGGCAGCAGCCCGGCTCCCCCACTCCCCCCTCTAACTCACCTGGCCAGTGCAGCGAAGGGGAGCAACTCGTTGGTAACAACAGCAAGACGGCGTGTGTGTGTTTGTGTGTGTTTGTGTGAGTGCAGGAGTGTGCTAGATCTCTCTCATCTGCATAGGATAGTATTGATTATTGCGTGAATTAATAATAAATGTGGCGTTTTGCCTTATCCCCCCGAAAAGCTCCTGTCCAGGACTTTAAGTACAACACCCCAAGGCCAGGGGGCACCCCAGGGTTTTTCTGTCCCGCCCGCCCGCTCTTTGAAAGGACCCGCGCTAGGACTTGGGGGCAGGTCTCCGGCCTGGGTTACCCGGGGGTCCCGCCAGCGGCTGACCGCGTCCTGCAAGCCGGGGGCCCCTCCTTGGGCTCACCTTGGACTCGCCCCCTCCCAGCACGTTGACCATCACCTCCATGACCGTCTCGTGCATGCCCAGGGCGCGCATCAGGTTGGGGTGCTGGTAGAAGACTTTGTTGTTCATGATGTTTCTGCCGAGGGAGGAGGGGACACTGCTCAGAGGGAGCAGGGAGGTGTGGGGCAGGCCCCATGGCTGAACTGGGGGTGGGGAGCCCAGCGCCGGGAGAGCAGGGGGCTGCGGAGCAGGGGTGCGAGTCACGGGGGACCCCAGGACCAGGGGTTTGGGGCGCGGGCAGCCAGGAGGATCCTGGGGCCGGGCGGTTCGGGGTGTGGGTGGTGAGGGAGACCCAGGGCCGGGGGGTTGGGGGTGCGGGCAGGAGGAGGATCCTGGGGCCAGGCGGTTTGGGGCGTGGGCGATGAGGGAGACCCAGGGCCGGGGGGCTGGGGGTGCGGGCGGTGAGGGAGACCCAGGGCCGGGGGGTTGGGGGTGCGGGCGGTGAGGGAGACCCAGGGCCGGGGGGTTTGGGGTGTGGGCGGCCGGGGGACCCCAGGGCCAGGGGGTTGGGGGTGTGGGCGGCTGGGGGGACCCCAGGGCCGGGGGGTTTGGGGTGTGGGCGGCCGGGGGACCCCAGGGCCGGGGGGTTTGGGGTGTGGGCGGCCGGGGGACCCCAGGGCCGGGGGGTTTGGGGTGTGGGCGGCTGGGGGACCCCAGGGCCGGGGGGTTTGGGGTGTGGGCGGCTGGGGGACCCCAGGGCCGGGGGGTTGGGGTTGCGGGCGGTGAGGGAGACCCAGGGCCGAGGGGGTTGGGATGCAGGTGGCCGGGGAACCCCAGGGCCGGGGGGTTGGGGTCGCGGGGACCCCCAGGCTGGGGGGGGATTTGGGGGCACGGGGACCCCCAGGGCCGGGGGGTTGGGGGCGCGGGGACCCCCGGGGACGGTACCCGATGCTCTGGATCATGAGCGTCTCCTCCTCGGGGCCCATCTGGACGATGAGCAGGGAGCGGATCTGCCCCAGGCTCTCCAGCAGGCTCATGGCGTCGCCCACGGAGACGGCGTTGATGGTGTAGGCCCGGGGCAGGGCGCGTAGCAGCTCCCCGATGGCGTCGTACTGCCGGTGCAGGAGGCTGAACATGACCCGGACCAGCTCCGGGCTCTGGATGAAGGACTCCTGCGCCCAGTGCACCATGGTGTGGGAGATCAGCTCCTGCAGCGTGCCTGGGGGGGGGGGGGGACAGGGGTCAGGGCCAGGCTGCTGGGGGGGCAGCAGGCAGCACTATGGGGCCTGGACCCCAAGAGTGGGGCACCATGGGACACAGAGCTCTCGGGCCCTCCAAAAGGCTCGGAGGTCACTGGGGGCCCCTTCCCCCCAGCGTGACTCCCCTGCATGGGGGGCAGAGCAGGCCTGGTCCCATCCGGCCCACAGAGGGGATGCTAGAGGTACCAGCCCCCCAGTTCCCCCTCTCACGTCACAGGGATTATATGGGATCATATAGATCATTGGAGCAACCAAGGTCCTATGGTGACACCAAATCTTATGTGAAGGGGTCATGAGAGGTGTCTATGACCAGGTTATGGAGGGCGGATTATGAATATGCCATTGATATGTGTGTATCCTTTTTGGAACTAAAGTTATGAATATTGGCTATATGGGGCCTGTACTTCAAACTGATGCTTGGCTGCTGGGTGAAATCTCAGACGAGCTGTTGTTAACCTGGCTGGCCTGGCTGATGGGCCGTTAAGGGACATCAACCACACAATGGACTTTGTAGATGCCTGTCCACACCCGAGCTGCTCTAGGAATGTCACTGCCTGGTCAGAAACTAAATCCTGGAGAGTCTGGTGATTGGATCTTGTAGCTATGAACCTCCATTTTGCAACCGGACTCTGCAAAAGAAGGAGGAGGGTCTTGGCCCAGAAGAGAGAGTCTATAAAAGCTGGAAGAAGCGTCCTCCATTTTGTCTTCTCCCTCCAGCCTTCAGCCTGCCTTGTTTCCAGTTCTGAATGGACTTTGCTACACAGGGGAACTCTGGACAAAGGTGCTGACCCATCCCTGGAGGGGATGCTTTCTAAAGACTTTGATTTGAACCTGCAGTTTATTCTACCTTTGCTGCCTGAACCAAGAGATGTGCCATTACTGCATGGAATTGATTTCTTTTAACCATTCCTAACCTTCACCTAGACCTTTCTCCTTGTATAATAAACCTTTAGTTATAGATTCTAGAGGATTGGCAACAGCGTGATTTGTGGGAAGATCTGATTTGTAGATTGACCTGGGTCTGGGGCCTGATTCTTTGGAATTGGGGAGAACCGTTTTCTTTATTTGGGGGATTGGTTTTCATAACCGTTGATCCCCAGGACAGGTGGCTGCTGGTGGTGATACTGGGAATCTGGAGTGTCTAAGGGAATTGCTTGTGTGACTTGTGGTTAGCCAGTGGGGTGAAACCAAAGTCTTTTCTGTTGGGCTGGTTTGGTGCCTTAGTGTGGAAACCCCCCAGCTTTGGGCTGTAGTTGCCCCTTTGGAAGCATCTGTCCTGATCTGACACTCACCGTTGGATCCCACCAGGAACAGCACCGGCACACCCCTCCCCCCCTCCCGCCCAGCCAGCCCCCCGGGTCCCTCCCCAACCAGCCCCCCGGCTCCCGCCCAGCTCACTGGGCGCCGGCTGCTCCTCGGGGGTCGTCTCCTCCTCCTGCTCCTTCTTCTTCCGGAAGCTCAGCACCTTCTGCACCAGGCTCCTCAGCCGGCGCCGCAGGGACGTGTCCTCCTCCTCCTCCTCCTCCCCCCCTTCGGCCTCGATGCCTGGGGGGGACATGGCACGAATAGGCACTGGGCACTGGGAGTGAGGGTGGGGGGATTCCCGGTGGGACGGGGCGCGGGGCTGTGGGGGCGGGGTGACCCACGGCGGGACGGGGCGTGGGACCCTGGGCTTCGGGGGACCCCCGGCGGGATGGGGGGTGCCGCTCTGGGGGATGGGTGGGGGCCCCCAGTGGGATGGGGGGTGCCGCTCTGGGGGAGGGGTGGGGCCCCCCGGCGGGATGGGGGGTGCAGCTCGCAGGGCGGGGTGGGGGGCCCCCCGGCGGGATGGGGGGTGCCGCTCTGGGGGCGGAGTGGGGTCCCCCGGCGGGATGGGGGGTGCCGCTCTGGGGGCGGAGTGGGGTCCCCCGGCGGGATGGGGGGTGCCGCTCGGAGGGTGGGGTGGGGGGTCCCCCGGCGGGATGGGGGGTGCCGCTCTGGGGGAGGGGTGGGGTCCTCCGGCGGGACGGGGGTTGCAGCTCTGGGAGAGGGGTGGGGTCCTCCGGCGGGACGGGGGGTGCAGCTCGGGGGGGGGCAGAGGGACGGGGCGCGGGGACCTCACCGCAGTGGCTCAGGAGGTCGGCGTGGAAGTCCAGCAGCTCGTCGCGGATGTCCTCGGGCACCGGACACTCCTCCTCGTCCGCCCCAAGCTTGAAGTGCAGCAGCATGTTGATCTGGGGGGGGCGAGATGGGGGGGACCCCGGGGATAAGGGGGGGGGGGCGAGCAGGCCAGGCCGGGGCTGGAACTGCGGCTGCGCTAGCTCCTGTCCCCTTTGCCCCACGGGCTGGTCCCGTCCCTCGCTCCCTCCCCCCAAGTCCCTCCCGACGTCCTGCCCCACGGACATCCCGGGGCCGGCCAGGGACCGGGATGGGCACCGTGCCAGGCTCAGCAAGGTGATAGGGGGGTGTGCCGGGGCCGGAGAGGGGCCGGACGGTGCCGGGCTTGTGCCATGGCCGGACGGTTGGCTGGAGCCGGACGGTGGGCCAGGGGGTGAGCTGGGATGGGCGTCGTGCCGGGGCCAGCGAGGAGCCGGGGGCTCTGCTGGGGCTGGGGCCGGGTGATGGGGTCTGCCGGGACCATGGGGTGGGCCGGGGCCGGGCGTCGTGGTGGGGTTGGGTCTGCCGGGGTCGGGGGGGGGGGTGTGCCGGGGTTGGGCATCATGCTGGGGCCGGGGTGTGCTGGGGTGTTCTGGGCATCATGCCGGGGCCGGCGAGGAGCCGGGCGGTGGGGTGTGCCGGGACCGGGAGTTATGCCGGGGCCAGGGCCGGGCGTTGTGCCGGGGTTGGGGGGGGTTGCCAGAGTCGGGGTGTGTGTGCTGGGACCGGGTGTCGTGCCGGGACCGGGCGTTGTGCCAGGGCCGGGGCTGGGCGTTGTGCCGGGCGTTGTGCCGGGGCCGGCGAGGAGCCGGGCGGTGGGGTGTGCCGGGGCCGGGCGTCGTGCCGGGGCCGGCGAGGAGCCGGGCGGTGGGGTGTGCCGGGGCCGGGCGTCGGGCCGGGGCCGGCGAGGAGCCAGGCGGTGGGGTGTGCCGGGACCGGGCGTCGTGCCGGGGCCGGGCGGTGGGGTGGGCTGGGGCCGGGTGTCGTGCTGGGATGGGCATCGTGCCGGGGCCGGCGAGGAGCCAGGTGGTGGGGTGTGCCGCGGCCGGGCGTCGTGCCGGGGCCAGCGAGGAGCCGGGCGGTGGGGTGTGCTGGGACCGGGCGTCGGGCCGGGGCCGGCGAGGAGCCGGGCGGTGGGGTGTGCCGGGGCCGGGCGTCGGGCCGGGGCCGGCGAGGAGCCGGGCACTGGGGTGTGCCGGAGCCGGGCGTCGTGCCGGGCCCGGGCGGTGGGGTGTGCCGGGGCCGGGCGAGGAGCCGGGGCCGGCGAGGAGCCGGGCAGTGGGGTGTGCCGGGGCCGGGCGTCGTGCCGGGGCCGGGCGGTGCGGTGTGCCGCGGCCGGGCGTCGGGCCGGGGCCGGCGAGGAGCCGGGCAGTGGGGTGTGCCGGGACCGGGCGTCGGGCCAGGGCCGGCGAGGAGCTGGGCACTGGGGTGTGCCGGGGCCGGGCGTCGTGCCGGGGCCGGGCGGTGGGGTGTGCCGGAGCCGGGCGTCGTGCCGGGCCCGGGCGGTGGGGTGTGCCGGGGCCGGGCGAGGAGCCGGGGCCGGCGAGGAGCCGGGCGGTGGGGTGTGCCGGGGCCGGGCGTCGTGCCGGGGCCAGGCGGTGGGGTGTGCTGGGGCCGGGCGAGGAGCCGGGGCCGGCGAGGAGCCGGGCAGTGGGGTGTGCCGGGGCCGGGCGTCGTGCCGGGGCCGGCGAGGAGCCGGGCGGTGGGGTGTGCCGGGACCGGGCGTCGGGCCGGGGCCGGCGAGGAGCCGGGCGGTGGGGTGTGCTGGGGCCGGGCGTCGTGCCGGGGCCGGAGAGGAGCCGGGCGGTGGGGTGTGCCGGGGCCGGGCGTCGTGCCGGGGCCGGGCGGTGGGGTGTGCCGGGGCCGGGCGTCGGGCCGGGGCCGGCGAGGAGCCGGGCAGTGGGGTGTGCCGGGGCCGGGCGTCGGGCCGGGGCCGGCGAGGAGCCGGGCGGTGGGGTGTGCCGGGGCCGGGCCGGGCGGTGGGGTGTGTCGGGGCCGGGCGTCGGGCCGGGGCCGGCGAGGAGCTGGGCGGTGGGGTGTGCCGGGGCCGGGCGTCGGGCCGGGGCCGGCGAGGAGCCGGGCGCTGGGGTGTGCCGGGGCCGGGCGTCGTGCCGGGGCCGGGCGGTGGGGTGTGCCGGGGCCGGGCGTCGGGCCGGGGCCGGCGAGGAGCCGGGCAGTGGGGTGTGCCGGGGCCGGGCGTCGGGCCGGGGACGGCGAGGAGCCGGGCAGTGGGGTGTGCCGGGGCCGGGCGTCGGGCCGGGGACGGCGAGGAGCCGGGCGGTGGGGTGTGCCGGGGCCGGGCCGGGCGGTGGGGTGTGCCGGGGCCGGGCGTCGGGCCGGGCCGGTACCTGCTCCTGCGGGGGCGAGCGGAACTCGCGGGTGCGCCGGGCGGTCTCGGCGGCCGACATGGTGAAGGCCTGCATGAGCTGCCCGTAGCGCTGGCGCTGGTTGCTCTGGAGCCGGTCCATGTAGCGCTCCGAGAAGGCGATGATCGACTCCACCCGGTGCTGCAGCTCCCGGTCGCAGAAATACTGCAGCAGGTTACACATCTGGGGGGAGGGGGGCAATGGGGAGGAGGGGCCGTCAGTGCTGGGGGAGGCGGGGGCAGGGATAGAGCGGGGAAGGACAGGCCATGTATGCTGTGGGGACATGGGGAACCCCGCACTCCATGTCACGGGGAGATGGGCGGGGACCCCCCCCCGGGCGGGGACCCCCCCCACTCTGCACTGTGAGGAGACAGGGGGGCATTAGGAGACGGGGTCAGGGACCCCCCCACTCTGCACCGTGAGGAGACAGGGGGGCGTTAGGAGACGGGGTCAGGGACCCCCCCACTCCGCACCGTGAGGAGACAGGGGGTGTTAGGAGACGCGGGCAGGGACCCCCCACTCTGTGCCGTGAGGAGACGGGGGGTGTGTGTTAGGAGACGGGGTCAGGGACCCCCCGGCGCTGCACTGTGAGGAGACCAGGGGGCGTTAGGAGTGGGGGCCAGGGACCCCCACTTTGCCAGGAGACAGGGGGCGTTAGGAGATGGGGGGCGCCCCCCCCCCCGCTCCGCGAGTCTCTCACCTGCAGCTTGACCGACTCGGGCAGCTTCATCTGCAGCAGCCCCTCCTCCAGCCCCTCGGCCTCCTCCTCGCCGGCCTTCGGCCCGGCCTCCCCCGCCCCCGCCCCGCCCGGCTCCCCGAAGACGGCCGGCTCGATCATGCGCAGGACGTGCCGCACGTCCCCGTCCCCGAACACCCCCATGACCAGCAGGGTGGAGACCAGCTTGAGGACGGGCACGAAGTGGAACTGGACGCTGCCGCCCACCGGGTCCCGGCTGTGCTGCCCCCCGTCCTGCACCGCCTCCGTCAGCATGGCCAGGGCTTTGAGCTTCAGCGCCTCCAGGGGCAGCCCGGGGCTGAGCTGGTAGCGCTCGGGGCCGGCGCTGACGAAGCAGGGCGCGGCGAAGTGCAGGGGCGGGCGCAGGCAGGTGCTGACGCCCACGCCGGGCAGGCCGGGCTGGCGGGCGCCCGGGGGGAAGAGCCGGATGCTCTTGGTGGCGTCGGTCATGGGCACGATGAACTCGCTGTTCATGCTGAGCCGGGCCCGCTTGGCCGACTCCAGGTGCATGCCCATGAGCAGGTCGTAGTAGCCGCTGCGCAGGGGGCCGGGCAGGTGGGGGCTCTCGAGGGCGTAGAGCAGCTGGGACTCGTCCACGTGGCTGCACAGCGCGTGGGCCACCCGGTTGTTGCCCAGGGCGCAGACGGCGCAGTACAGCTGCAGCGTGTGGTGCTGGAAGGTCAGCAGGGCCCGCTGCTCCGACAGCTCCAGGATGTCGATGCACCTGGCGGGAGAGGGGCCTACTGGTTAGAGCGGGCGGGGGGGGGGGGGGGGGAGTCAGGACGCCTGGGTTCTATCCCCAGCTCTGGGAGGGGAGTGGGGTCTAGTGGTTAGAGCGTGGGGGACTGGAACCCAGGACTCCTGGGGTCTAGTGGTTAGAGCGGGGGGGGAGGGGGGGCAGGACGCCTGGGTTCTCTCCCCAGCTCTGGGAGGGGAGTGGGGTCTAGTGGTTAGAGCGGGGGGGACTGGAACCCAGGACTCCTGGGGTCTAGTGGTTAGAGCGGGAGGGGGGGGCAGGACGCCTGGGTTCTCTCCCCAGCTCTGGGAGGGGAGTGGGGTCTAGTGGTTAGAGCGTGGGGGACTGGAACCCAGGACTGCTGGGGTCTAGTGGTTAGAGCGGGGGGGGGGGGGGGGAGATCCAGGACACCTGGGTTCTCTCCCCAGCTCTGGGAGGGGAGTGGGGTCTAGTGGTTAGAGCATGGGGGACTGGAACCCAGGACTCCTGGGGTCTAGTGGTTAGAGCGGGGGGGGGCAGGGGGGGGGCGGGGGGGGGATCCAGGACACCTGGGTTCTCTCCCCAGCTCTGGGAGGGGAGTGGGGTCTAGTGGTTAGAGCGGGTGGTGTCACGTCACTGAAATTATCTGGGATCCTATAGATCACTGGTGCAACCAAGGTCCTGTAGGGCACCTAATCTTGTACGAAGGGGGTCCTATGAGGTGTCTACGACCAGGGTATGGTCGGCTGATTATAACTAGGCCATTGGGACGTGTGGATCGATTTTGTAGTTGAAGTTCTGAATATTGGCTCTGCACTGTCTCTTTCCAAATCTCGGGCTCTGCTGGGGGGACATTCCAGACACTGGGCGTCAGCTTGGCTTGAGCTGCCTGATGGCCCATTAAGGACGATCAGCGACACAAAGGACTCTGGGAGCTTGGAAAGCTCCAATCCACAGGAGAAGTCTAGCGGAGAACATGCAGGAGAGATGGTGGATAAGGGCCGCCACCCGTGAATTCTGAGTCCTAAGGCATGGTCATGTGATCTGCCCAAGTGACTCAAACTCCATTTTGCTGTAAGTTTCCACAGCAAGGGACAAAGAAAATTCCTGCACCTGGAAGGGATACAAGGGTGGGACCCCACCTCCATTGTCGTCCTCAGTCTCCAGTCTTCAGCCTGGCACCTGCCTCTGGATGGGATTTTGCTACACAGGGGAACTCTGGCCAAAGCACTGAATGACCCATCCCTGCAGGGGACACTTTCAGAGACTGTGATTTCAACCTGCAGTTCATTCTACCTTTGCTGCAAGCCTGAGATGTGCCATCACTGCATGTAATTGATTTCTTTTAACCATTCTCAACCCTCACCTAGACCTTTCTCCTTGCACAATAAACCTTTAGATTTTAGATTCTAAAGGGTTGGCTACAGCGTGATTTGTGGGAAGATCTGATTTGTAGATTGACCTGGGTCTGGGGCCTGATTCTTTGGAATTGGGGAGAACCGTTTTCTTTATTAGGGGGATTGGTTTTCATAACCATTGATCCCCAGGACAGGTGGCTGCTGGTGATACTGGGAATCTGGAGTGTCTAAGGGAATTGCTTGTGTGACTTGTGGTTAGCCAGTGGGGCGAGACCAAAGTCTTTTCTGTTTGGCTGGTTTGGTACCTTAGTGCGGAGAAACCCCAGCTTTGGGCTGTAGTTGCCCCTTTGGAAGCAATCCGTCCTGATCGGACGCTCACAGTTGGATCCCACCAGGAACAGCCCCGTCACAAGGTGGGACTAGGAGCCAGGACTCCTGGGTTCTGTCCCCAGCTCTGGGAAGGGGAGTGGGGTCTAGTGGTTAGAGCAGTGGGGGAGGCGGAGGGGGGGAGCCAGGACTCCTGGGTTCTGATCCCAGATCTGACAGGGAGACCATAATTCCCCCGCCCCCGTGGCAGAGTGTACTGCTTCCTCCACCACTGAGATGCATCCACCTCTGAGCTGGAGCACGGCAGCTCTGTCAGGCACATAGCACACGTCCGGGAGGGAGACAGGTGCGGGGGGGGGGGGGGGGAGAAGGGTCCCTGGAAGGGGGGGGGTAGGACCAGGAAAGCAGGGCCATTCCCTAGCTTGCACTGAGATACCTCCCACAGCCTGACCCTCGTGATACAAGGGGTTAATAGCCTACTACTGCTGCCCGCTCGTGGAGTCGGCCCCTCAGCTCCAGGGCTTTGGTGCAAGCAGAGAGATGGAGATGACAGGGTCCCCCCCGCCCCCCAGCTCTCTCCCGGAGGGGGGCGCTCACCGGCTCTCCTCGGGGATGTGCAAGGCCATCATGACCTGGGGGTCGCTGCACTCCACCATCCAGCCGTGCCGGTCGCTGACCCGGGCCGTCTCCACGGCCAGGAACTCATTGGGCATGCGGCTCCACGTCACCGGCATCAGCATCTGGATGACCAGGCGGGGCGGGCACTGCGGCTCGGGGTTCTTCCGCTCGCTGTGGAACATGGCGGCCGAGAGGGGCATGATGTTCTGCCGGGGGCCGAGAGGGGCCGAAAATCAGTGTCTGAGCTGGGAGAGAACCCAGGAGTCCTGGCTCCCAGCCCCCCCCTGCTCTGACCACTAGACCCCACTCCCCTCCCAGATCTAAGGATAGAACCCAGGAGTCCTAGCTCCCAGCACCCCCGCTGCTCTGACCACTAGACCTCACTCCCCTCCCAGATCTAGGGATAGAACCCAGGAGTCCTAGCTCCCAGCACCCCCCCTGCTCTGACCACTAGACCTCACTCCCCTCCCAGATCTAGGGATAGAACCCAGGAGTCCTGGCTCCCAGCCCCTCCTGCTCTGACCACTAGACCCCACTCCCCTCCCAGATCTAGGGATAGAACCCAGGAGTCCTAGCTCCCAGCACCCCCCCTGCTCTGACCACTAGACCTCACTCCCCTCCCAGATCTAGGGATAGAACCCAGGAGTCCTGGCTCCCAGCCCCCCCCCCCCCGACCACTAGACCTCACTCCCCTCCCAGATCTAGGGAAAGAACCCAGGAGTCCTGGCTCCCAGCACCCCCTGCTCTGACCACTGGACCCCACTCCCCTCCCAGATCTAGGGATAGAACCCAGGAGTCCTAGCTCCCAGCATCCCCCCCCCCCCCCGCTGTAACCACTAGACCTCACTCCCCTCCCAGATCTAGGGATAGAACCCAGGAGTCCTGGCTCCGAGCCCCGCCTGCTCTAACCACTAGACCCCACTCCCCTGTGGCAGGGAGAGAACCCAGGAGTCTGAGACCCAATCCCTACATAGAACAGGCAAAGGGACGGCGCTTAATTCTCAAAGCAAACCCCTTCCGGACGCTCATTGGCACAACCTGTGCAGCTGCGGCAGGGGAGGGACCCCAGATGTGCCGGGGGGCAGGGGCAGGGGCAGGGCAGGTTGGAGGGAGCCCAGCTGTTCCGGTGGGGGTAGGGCGTGGGGGGGGGGAGCCCAGTTGTGCCATGGGGCAGAGCGGGGGAGCCCAGCTGTCCTAGGGGACCGGGTTTGGGGACCCCCGATGGGGCAGGGCGGGGGAGCCCAGCTGTCCTAGGGGACCGGGTTTGGGGACCCCCGATGGGGCAGGGTGGGGGAGCCCAGCTGTCCAAGGGGACCGGGTTTGGGGACCCCCGATGGGGCAGGGTGGGGGAGCCCAGCTGGAGGCCGGGGGCCCCCCCAGGCTCCCCCCCTACCTTCATCTTGCCCAGCTCGAACTGGACGACGTTCTGGCTCGTGGGCAGGACGAAGACGGCCGGGAAGAGTTTGGTGTTCGGCTCCACCTGGCCCCAAGAGAGGGGGTGAGACACGGGCCGGCGGGGCCTGTCCCCCTGGGGGGGCGCCGGCTGCCAGGCCCCGCTGGCGGGGGAGGGGGGGGTCCTCACCTGGTAGAAGGTGTTGATCTCCTTGCCGTTGGCCGTGAAGGTCATGAGCCCGGTGGCCAGATCCACCAGGCAGCCCAGCACCAAATCCACGGTGCTGACCCGGGTCTGCTGCCCGCTGCTCACGAACTCCCCGCCCCACACCAGGTAGCAGTTGCTGCGCTTGATGCTGTCAGGAGAGGGGGGGGGCCCCCGGGGGTCATTTGCCCCTCTCCCGCCCCCCTGCTCCATGACTGGTCCCCTGAGCACCCCGGCAGCCCCCGACCCCCGGGCCCCTCCTGGCGTCTGCCTGCAGGGCTCCAGACCTCTGTGCCCCACAGTCTCCCATCCCATAACCCCATGGCCTGCTGACCCACGTCCTCATGGATTCCTGCCCCACAATCCCCATGGCCTCCTGCCCCACGGCCCTGCCCCACAATCCCCATGGCCTCCTGCCCCACGGCCCTGCCCCATAATCCCCATGGCCTCCTGCCCCATGGCCTCCCATCCCACAATCCCCATGGCCTCCTGCCCCATGGCCCTGCCCCACAATCCCCATGGCCTCCTGCCCCATGGCCCTGCCCCATAATCCCCATGGCCTCCTGCCCCATGGCCTCCCATCCCACAATCCCCATGGCCTCCTGCCCCGCGGCCCTGCCCCACAATCCCCATGGCCTCCTGCCCCATGACCCTGCCCCACAATCCCCATGGCCTCCTGCCCCATGGCCCTGCCCCACAATCCCCATGGCCTCCTGCCCCATGGCCTCCCATCCCACAATCCCCATGGCCTCCTGCCCCATGGCCCTGCCCCACATCCCCACGACACTCCCCCTCCTTGGCACCGGCCCAGCGCTCCCCAGTTCAAGGCCCCGCGCGGGTCACCCCCCCGCTCCCCAATCTGCCCCCCCAGCCCCACGTGGCCGGCCCCCTGACCTGTCGTGGATGTGGCCCTGGTCGTCGCCCATGGTGACGGTGACGGTGCGCACCTTGCTCAGGTCGAAGGCCATGTCGTGCTGATGGTAGTCGGGGGTGACCCAGCCGACCCAGACGCAGGTGGGTTCCTGGCCCGCGAAGATCCGCACCGAGTGGTAGTACTGGGGGGGGGGGAGGTGTCAGCCCGGCTGGCACCGACCCCACAGCCTGAGAGAGGAGAGTCCCGGGCCGCACCCTGCAACACCCCCCACCCTGCAACACCTGCACCCCGCAACACCCCCCACCCTGCAACACCCTCAGCCCGCTACACCCCGCAACACCCCCCACCCCGCTACACCCTCAACCCGCTACACCCCGCAACACCCCCACCCCGCTACACCCTCAGCCCGCTACACCCCGCAACACCCCCACCCCGCTACACCCTCAGCCCACTACACCCCGCAACACCCCCACCCCGCTACACCCTCAGCCCGCTACACCCCGCAACACCCCCCACCCCGCTACACCCTCAGCCCGCTACACCCCGCAACACCCCCCACCCCGCTACACCCCGCAACACCCCCCACCCCGCTACACCCTGCAACACCCCCACCCCGCTACACCCCGCAACACCCCCACCCCGCTACACCCTCAGCCCGCTACACCCCGCAACACCCCCACCCCGCTACACCCTGCAACGCCCCCATCCCGCAACACCCTCAGCCCACAACACCTTCAGCCTGCTACACCCCGCAACACCCCCACCCCGCAACACCTTCAGCCCGCTACACCCCGCAACACCCTCAGCCCGCACCACCCTCAGCCCGCTACACCCCGCAACACCCTCAGCCCGCACCACCCTCAGCCCGCTACACCCTGCAACACCCTCAGCCCGCTACACCCCGCAACACCCCCACCCCACACCGCCCACTCCGGCACCACATTGGGGTTGGCGTGGACAGGTGAGAGCGCCCCCTGTTGAGCCCCACCGCTCCCCGCAGCACAGCGCCCCCTAGCGCCGCCCCGGTACCGTGGTAGTGCTCATGATGATCTCGGGGTCGTCGCGGTCGTCGGGCACCACGTCCTCCTGCAGGCGCGGCACGGAGGGCACCACCGGGGGCGGGGTGATGAAGGCGGCCTTCTTCGCCTTGAAGAGGAAGCTGGGGGTGGACGAAGATGGGGGGAGCCGGGGGTGAGTCCCCCCCCCCCCCCCAGACCGGTCAGGCCGGCCCAGGCGGGGAAAGAGCCTGAGTCCAGCGTGGGGCAGGCGGGGGCCGGGGGAGGGGGGATGGGCTAAGACCTGCCCCACTCCCCGCTCCCTCCCCTCCCCGCCAGCACCCCCTGGAGGGGAAAGGCCCCCCTATCCCGCCCCCCCCACCCCCGTCTCCGAGAGCCGCCTCACCCCCTCTTGATCTTGCTCTTCTCCGAGGCCGCGTCCTTCTCGTTCTCCATCCGGGGGGGCTCCTTGGGGGCGGGCGGGGCCCCCCCCGGCTTCTCCTTCTCGGCCTCCTCGGCCTCCTTGCGCCCGGCCGACTTGCGCAGCACCTCGAACTCGGAGTCGAGGTCGACGTCCTTCACGTCCTCCTCGGGGATGGTGAGGGCGCGGGTGAGGGGGGTGGCCCCCGCCGTGCACTTGAAGGTCTCGTGGAACTCCACCGGCAGGCTGAGCCGCAGGAAGAGGAGCTCGCTCAGCGCGTTCTGCGAGCCGAAGGTCCGGTGGGTCAGCTTCAGGCAGGGCGGGTTCTCCAGCGTGCCGTCGATGCGGGACACCTGGCCGGGGGCAGTGGAGGAGTCAGGGGGGGGGGCTCGCACCGGGCCCGGGGGACGCGGCGGCCAAGAGAGCCCGGCGTGGCTCCCCCCTCCCGACTGGGCTCTGGCCGAGCTCCCCCCCACGGTTCCCCCCGCCCCACGGGGCTCTGGCCGAGCTCCCCCCCACGGTTCCCCCCCTCCCCACGGGGCTCCGGCCGAGCTCCCCCCTACGGTTCCCCCCTCCCCACGGGGCTCCGGCCGAGCTCCCCCCCACGGTTCCCCCCTCCCCACGGGGCTCCGGCCGAGCTCCCCCCCACGGTTCCCCCCTCCCCACGGGGCTCCGGCCGAGCTCCCCCCCCACGGTTCCCCCCGCCCCACGGGGCTCCGGCCGAGCTCCCCCCCACGGTTCCCCCCGCCCCACGGGGCTCCGGACGAGCTCCCCCCCACGGTTCCCCCCGCCCCACGGGGCTCCGGACGAGCTCCCCCCCACGGTTCCCCCCGCCCCACGGGGCTCCGGCCGAGCTCCCCCCCACGGTTCCCCCCTCCCCACGGGGCTCCGGCCGAGCTCCCCCCCACGGTTCCCCCCTCCCCACGGGGCTCCGGCCGAGCTCCCCCCCACGGTTTCCCCCGCCCCACGGGGCTCCGGCCGAGCTCCCCCCCACGGTTCCCCCCTCCCCACGGGGCTCCGGCCGAGCTCCCCCCCACGGTTCCCCCCTCCCCACGGGGCTCCGGCCGAGCTCCCCCCCACGGTTTCCCCCGCCCCACGGGGCTCTGGCCGAACTCCCCCCCACGGCTCCCCCCGCCCCACGGGGCTCCGGCTGAGCTCCCCCCCACGGTTCCCCCCTCCCCACCAGGGTCCCCCGATGTCTCCCCACTCTTTACAGGGCTCCGGCCGAGCCCCCCCTCCCCCGACTCCCCCTGCCCCACCAGGGTCCGGCTCGAGCCCCACAGGAGCTCCCCCCTCCCCAGGGGGCTCCGGCCAAGCCCCCCTTGTCCCCCCTCCCCCCTCACCTCGTACTGGGGGTGCTCGGGGGGGACGGGGGAGAACTGCGGCAGGCTCTTGCTGAACCACATGCTGATGTCGCGTTTCATGTTGATGGCGAAGGGCTCGAATCCCTCCTGCAGGCCGCAGATGGGGAAGAACCGCAGGCTGCCCACCTCCTGGCCCAGGTTCAGCCGGCCCACCTGGGCCAGGCCCAGGCTGCACACCGGGAGGAACCCTGCAGGGCGGGGGGGTGTCAGTACAGACTAGCCCCCCCGCCGCCGCCACCTAACGCCAGTCCCAGAGCTGGGATCGAACCCAGGAGTCCTGGCTCCCAGCCCCCCTGCTCTAACCACTAGACCCCGCTCCCCTCCCAGAGGCGGGGAGAACCCAGGCGTCCGGGCAGCCAGCCCCCCCCGGCTCTAACCACTAGACCCCGCTCCCCTCCCAGAGGCGGGGAGAACCCAGGCGTACGGGCAGCCAGCCCCCCCCGGCTCTAACCACTAGACCCCGCTCCCCTCCCAGAGGCGGGGAGAACCCAGGCGTACGGGCAGCCAGCCCCCCCCGGCTCTAACCACTAGACCCCGCTCCCCTCCCAGAGGCGGGGAGAGAACCCAGGCGTCCGGGCAGCCAGCCCCCCCCCCCTAACCACTAGACCCCACTCCCCTCCCAGAGGCGAGGAGAGAACCCAGGCGTCCGGGCAGCCAGCCCCTCACCCTCTCCGATCTCGATGTCCTTGAAGGCCAGCTCGGAGCCCGAGTCGCTGATCAGCATCTCGCCGTTGAGCGTGAACATGACGTGGTTCTCACTCAGGTCGATCATGCAGCCGACCACGTCGCCCGGCTGCCAGGAGCGGCCGAAGGGCTCGCTGCCCACGTGCCAGCGCTGGCCCTGGGGGGGGGGAGAGGGGGGGTCAGCGGCCGGGAAAGGCCCCGGGGCCCAGCACAGCCAGAGGGGAACACACCGAAGGGCGGGACGCCGGGCTAGATGGGCCCGGGGGGCGGGACCTCCCGGAGTGGCAGGGAGGGGGGAATACGGGACTAGGACCGGCCCCCGGGTGGGGTGGGGTGGGGGGGACAACAGGCTGGGGGGGGTCCGCTGAGTGACCCGGGGGGGCGGGCGGATACCAGGCTGGGGGGGGTCCGCTGAGTGACCCGGGGGGGCAGGCGGATACCAGGCTGGGGGGGTCCGTTGAGTGACCTGGGGTGGGCTGGGCGGATACCAGGCTGGGGGGGTCTGCTGAGTGACCCGGGGGGGCGGGCGGATACCAGGCTGGGGGGGTCCGTTGAGTGACCCGGGGGGGCTGGGCGGATACCAGGCTGGGGGGGTCCGTTGAGTGACCCGGGGGGGTGGGCGGATACCAGGCTGGGGGGGTCCGTTGAGTGACCGGGGGGGCGGGGCGGATACCAGGCTGGGGGGGGGTCCGTTGAGTGACCCGGGGGGTGGGCGGATACCAGGCTGGGGGGGTCCGTTGAGTGACCCGGGGGGGCGGGCGGATACCAGGCTGGGGGGGTCCGTTGAGTGACCCGGGGGGGGCGGGCGGATACCAGGCTGGGGGGGTCCGTTGAGTGACCCAGGGGGGCTGGGCGGATACCAGGCTGGGGGGGTCCGTTGAGTGACCCGGGGGGGCTAAGCGGATACCAGGCTGGGGGGGTCCGTTGAGTGACCCGGGGGGGCCGGCGGATACCAGGCTGGGGGGGTCCGTTGAGTGACCCGGGGGGGCAGCGGATACCAGGCTGGGGGGGTCCGTTGAGTGACCCGGGGGGGCGGGCGGATACCAGGCTGGGGGGGTCCGTTGAGTGACCCGGGGGGTGGGCGGATACCAGGCTGGGGGGGTCCGTTGAGTGACCCGGGGGGGGCGGGCGGATACCAGGCTGGGGGGGTCCGTTGAGTGACCCGGGGGGGCTGGGCGGATACCAGGCTGGGGGGGTCCGTTGAGTGACCCGGGGGGGCTGGGCGGATACCAGGCTGGGGGGGTCCGTTGAGTGACCCGGGGGGGCTGGGCGGATACCAGGCTGGGGGGGTCCGTTGAGTGACCCGGGGGGGGCGGGCGGATACCAGGCTGGGGGGGTCCGTTGAGTGACCCGGGGGGGGCGGGCGGATACCAGGCTGGGGGGGTCCGTTGAGTGACCCGGGGGGGCTGGGCGGATACCAGGCTGGGGGGGGTCCGTTGAGTGACCCGGGGGGGTGGGCGGATACCAGGCTGGGGGGGTCCGTTGAGTGACCCGGAGGGGGGTGGGGGGCCCAGTCCCTGCCCCACTCACCCGGTGCCCGTTGAAGACGTAGGCCAGGTCGTCGGCCCCCAACTCCACGTCGGGGCGCACGTCGGGCCGGGCCCAGCCCACCCGCATCTCGCCCGTGGTCACCGCCTCGAACTCGAAGTACCACTTCCCGGCCCGCACCGCGTAGCACTGCTCCGCCCGGAAGACCCGCACTCGCTCCGAGCGCGCCGTGGGCACCCCCTGGGCCGCTGCGGGGGGGAGGGCAGGGTCACCCCTAGGCCTGCCCCCCCCAGACCCCCCCATCCCCCCCACCACTCAGCCACCCTCCCCACTGCCCCCTCTCCACAGTCGGGGAAGGGGCCCCAGGGGAAGACAGGAGGGGTCTGGGGGAGGGGCCCCGGGGATGGACAGGAGCAGCCCCCGGGGAGGGGCCCTGGAGGGAGAGAAAAGGGGGGGGCCCAGGGGAGGGGCCCTGGAGGAGGGCAGGCGGGGTCTGGGGGAGGGGCCCCGGGAGAAGGGCCCCAGGGACTGACAGGAGCAGCCCCACGGGAGGGGTCCCGGGGGAGAGAAAAGGGGGGGCCCTGGGGGAGGGGCCCCGGGGTACCCACAGGTCTCCTGGTCGGGGGGCTCGATGTTGTAGCCGTAGCCAATCAGGGTGCGCACGGCCTCGCACAGGCTGTTGCGATTGGTCTTCTTGGTGCGTTCGTCCAGCAGGTTGTAGGGCACCAGGCGCGGGTTCCGCTTGTTCTTGATGTCCTGGGGAGGCAGACATGCCACGGACATGCAGAGACACGCAGACACACGCCACGGACACGCAGACACACGCCACGGACACACAGACACACGCCACGGACACGCCACGGACACGCAGACACACGCCACGGACACGCAGACACACGCCACGGACACGCCACGGACACGCAGACACACGCCATGGACACGCCACGGACACACCACGGACACGCCACGGACACGCAGGCACACGCCAAGGACACACAGACACACGCCACAGACACGCCACGGACACGCAGACACACGCCACGGACACGCAGACACATGCCATGGACACGCAGACACACACGGGAGGGGAGGAACCGAGAGGAGCTGCTCTGGAGCCGGTCCACACCCAGCCCATCGCCCCGGCCCGGCGGGGAGGGGCTTTCCCAGCCCTTCCCTCGGCGGATCTCAAAGCACTGAACTCACGTCGCTCCCACCCCGCCCCCACGCAGGGACGGACCACGGCCCTGGGTCACTGACGGGGAACGAGGCAGAGCCAGGGGGAGAACCCAGAAGTCCTGGCTCCCAGCCCCCCTGCTCTAACCACTAGCCCCCACTCCCTTCCCAGAGCCGGGAAAAGAACCCAGGAGTCCTGGCTCCCAGCCCCCCTCCCCCGGGTCTAACCACGGGACGCAATGCCTGGTTCCTTCCCGGGACAGAAGACAGCACCAGGCCCGCTCTCCCTGGCACAGAGCGTGTGTGTGTGTGTGTGGGGGGGTAACGATCCCGCAGCCCCCCCACCCAAGAACCTCCCCAGCCCCACCATACCCTGCACCCCCCCCCGGCAGTCCCCTCCCCCGGCCCCCTACCTGCACGATGCTGTAGGTCCAGCCCTGGCTCACACGGTCCCGGGCCCAGACGTTGTGGCCGTTCTCGGCCAGCTTGTCCACCAGGGTGTTCTGGGCCGGGGTCAGCTTGACATGGGCCAAGTCCAGCGGGGCCGGCTTGTACCCGTTGGACATCATGTACCTGCGGGGGGGGGGGGGAGGGGCTTTGCGCTAGGACCTGCCAATCAACCTCCATCTCCCGCCTCCCCACCCAGACCCGCCCATCTAGCCCGGTTAACCCCCCCCCCCCCCATCTCGCCTGGTCTCCCCACCCCCTGTGAGGAAGCAGGAATTCTCCAGCGGGCGTGCCTCAGTTTCCCCTATGTGGTGCCTGGTTATGGAGGCAGTGGGCAGAGATCCGGGTGCGGCCCATGGAGAGTCCCAGGAGAGACTGGCCACCTCAATTGCCCCGACATTTGGACCCTAAAGCCCTTGGACGGCCCCACCTGCCTTACGGAGCCGGGGGGGAGAAAGGTCTGAGGGGGGGCCAGGTGGGGGCGCGTGGAGGCAGGGGAGAGGCGCCTGGACTCAGGGGGCCGGGGGGGCTCAGACCGACCCAGACTGCGAGTCGCTCCGGAGCCTGGAATGGAGGGGGGGGGGGGCCTGGTAGCCACGTGGCTCACCCCAGTGACAGCGCGTGACCCCGGGGGGGAGGGTCTGGCACAGTGATGGGGTCCCACCGCCCCAGAACACCAGATCCATGGCTCCGTGGGACCCCTGCCCCAGATCTCCAGCCTGGCTTCCTCCCCCCCGGGACTCCCCCCCCCCCCCAAACCTGAACACCCACGTTTTGGGCAGCTTGGTCTTCTTGAGGTTCTCCTCCGCCTTCTCGTCGGCCATGCCCACGTGACAGCCCAGCGCCAGCAGCGTCCTGGGGGGGAATAGCAATCGGGGGGGGGGTCAGCTCCCCGACAGAGCCTCCAGCCCCGCCCCCCCAGAGACGAGTCCCGCCCCCCTTCCCTCCGCTGCCCCATCCCATCCCCCACCCCCCAAGAAATGAGTCCCCCCTCCCTCCACTGCACCCCGAGAGATAAGACGACATCCCCTCCCCCCATCTCCGCTGGACCTCCCGCCCCCACCCCCTAGTGGGGAGAGGGGTGTCAGCCCCCCACGTCCTCAGTCCCCCCCAGCCCCTCCCTCATCAAGTCCCCGCAGACCCCCCCCCCCTCACTTCAGGGTCTCCCCCGACATCTGCAGGTTGTAGTTCCTCCGGCTCGGGCAGGCTGTAGAAATCCAACAGGCAGGGGTGCAGCCGCTTGTTGTCGTCCCGGATCTGAGGGGGGGGGGGGGGCAAGGGGTCAGCGACCCACTGACACCCTGACCCCAGCCCCTCCCAGCCTCCCCGGTAGGGAGCTATGGGGGCCCCACAGGGGAATATAGGGGACACTCGGGGGCCGGTAGGGAGCTATGGGGGCCCCACGGGGGGACAGGGACACTCACCGGCCCATAGGGAGCTATGGGGGAGTCCTCGGGGGGGACAGGGGAACTCACCGGCCCATAGGGAGCTATGGGGGGTCCTCGGGGGGGATAGGGACACTCACCGGCCCATAGAGAGCTATGGGGGGTCCTCGGGGGGGACAGGGGCACTCACCGGCCCATAGGGAGCTATGGGGGGGTCCTCGGGGGGGTACAGGGGCACTCACCGGCCCATAGAGAGCTATGGGAGGTCCTTGGGGGGGGGACAGGGACACTCACCGGCCCATAGGGAGCTATGGGGGGTCCTCGGGGGGGGAGAGGGACAGGGGCACTCACCGGCCCATAGGGAGCTATGGGGGGTCCTCGGGGGGGGGGGACAGGGGCACTCACCGGCCCATAGGGAGCTATGGGGGTCCTCGGGGGGGGGGCAGGGGCACTCACTGGCCCATAGGGAGCTATGGGGGTCCTCGGGGGGGGGGACAGGGGCACTCACCGGCCCGTAGGTCCAGCCCTGCTCGATCCGGGTCAGCGCCCACAGCTCATGGATATTCTCCGCCAGCTTCTCCCGGATCCTCTCCAGGTGTGGGGGGAGGACGATCTGTGGGGACGGGGGTTAGACGGGCCCCCCAGCCTGGCCAGCCCTGCCTTGGGGGGGGGGCGCCCCGGATCCGGCCCCCACTTCCCCCCCGGGGACTCCTGGCGAGGGAGGGGTCAGCGCCTGGGGCGAGGTGCCTGGGGCGGCTCCCCACAGCCTTGAGGCCAGACCGGACTCATCCCCGCCCCCCCCCCAGGTTGGGGCAGGTTCAGCGCCCCCCCAGCCTCCCCCAGAGCCCAGCGGGGCCCCTCTCCCAAGCCCCCCAGAGCCCAGCGGGGCCCCTCTCCCAAGCCCCCCAGAGCCCAGCGGGGCCCCTCCCCCAAGCCCCCCAGAGCCCAGCGGGGCCCCTCCCCCAAGCCCCCCAGGGGGGACCCCTCCCCCCCAGGTGGGGCGCTACCTGCTGGGTGTCGACGGGGCAGGGGGTGAACGCCGTGTGGGACAGGGCCTGGGTGGGCCCCAGCAGGCGACGGGCGCTGCCCCCGTCCTGCCGATACTCCTTGATGGGCTCCACCCGCATCCGCTCGCGGGGCAGCAGGGCCTCGAAGCAGGGGGCGTAGCCCGGGGGGGGCAGGAACTTGAACTCCCCGTGGCGGCCCCCCAGGAGGAAACGGATCCTGCGGGGGGGGGGGGAGGGTGAAGGCCTGAGCCCTGCCCCACAACCCCTCCCCTTCCCCACAGCCCCCCCCCCCCCGGACCCCTCCCCTTCCCCACAGCCGCCCCCGGACCCCTCCCCTTCCCCACAGCCCCCCCGGACCCCTCCCCTT
The DNA here is from genome assembly GCA_032164245.1 of Sternotherus odoratus. Taxonomy (NCBI): domain Eukaryota; kingdom Metazoa; phylum Chordata; order Testudines; family Kinosternidae; genus Sternotherus; species Sternotherus odoratus. Next base: position 11,999,408 of record JAVMKO010000043.1, read on the forward strand.
CCCCACAGCCCCCCCCCACGACTCCCCCTCTCTGCTGACCCCCACCCCTGCTCCTCCCCCCCCCAGTTGTCCCACCCCCCACAGCCGCCCTCTCCGGATTCCCCCCTCCTGTTCCCCATTGGACCCCTCCCCCAACACCACCTTCTCCTCCCCCGCAGCCCCCCCAGATTCCCCCTCCCTGCTGGCCCCCACCCCCGCTCCTCCCACCCCACCAATTCTCCCACCCCCCACAAACGCGCTCCCCTCCCCCCCCCCGCAGCCCCCTATTCCTCCACCAACCCCACGGGCTCTTCCCCCCCCTGGTCGGCCCCCCGGCTCACCGGACGCCGGCGGAGAAGCTGGCCGCGGGGAAGAAGAGCCCGTCCAGGTTGAAGTTCTCGAACATGCCCTGCACGGGGAAGCCGTTGATGCGGAAGGAGATGCTGGGCACGCTCAGGTCCAGGCAGCAGCTCACCACGTCGTCGGGCGCCAGCGTGTGCTGCCCGGGCGAGGCCACGGCCCGGGCCACGCGACCTGCGCGGGTGGAGACGGGAGGCCGCTGAGCCGCCGGGCGCGGGAGGACCTGGCGGAGGGGGAGGGAAACGCGGGGGGCAGGGAGGGGGGGGGGGCGAGCCAGGCTCGGAACGTCCGCGCCACGCGGCCACCCGTCTGCGGGCGGCACACGCAGGCTTCCCGGCACGCCTGGGTCGAACCCAGCACCGGCCTGGCCCACGCGGGACGGGCAGGGGGCTTTCCGCCCTGGCGGGTCCCAAGGGAGGCAGCCAAGACTCACTCCTCCCCGACTTGTCGCCAGCCCCCAACTGACACTGGCCACTTCAGCCCCTGAATCGGTTTCACACCGAACCAAAGCGTGCAAGAGCAAGCAGGCCAGAGAGAAACCACAAGAGAGTGTCTGCTTGTGCGAGTACCCGAGGAACCAAAGTGCGAGAGGCCGGGCAGGAGTGTCTGTGCACGGAGTGCAAAAGAATGGGCGAAAGTGTGTGCATAAGTGTGTGACGAGTGTGCAAGACTCTGTGTCAGACAGCGCACACGAGGGAACGCGTGTGAATGAGTGAAAGCAGGAGAGAACTTACAACAGAATGTGCGTACGAGAGTGGATGAGTGAGTGTCCACTGAACGCGTGCAAGAACAAGCGAATGCTGATGTGCGCAGAAGCGTGCAAAAGAGAAACAGCGTGTGCCTAAGAGCACGCATGAGTGAGCATGCAACAAGTGTGCAAGGCGGTGCACACAAGATAACGTGCCTGCAAAAGCAGGTGTGTGTGTGCAAAGAGCGTGCCTGAACTTGAGTGTGCAAAGAGCATGCACAACACCGCGCGTGCAAGAGCGTGCATAGGTGGGTGCAGAAGGAGGGAGTGCAAAACCACACGCCAAAGAGAGCACGTGAGTGTGCAAGAGGGGGTCTGGGTTCTCCCCCCCCCCCCGCGGCCCCCCCAGGCCCTGCTCCCGGGCTGTACCTGACCAGAGGTGCAGGCCGTCGAAGCCGAAGGAGTAGAGGTCGTCCCCCACGCCGTTGCCCCCCCAGCCCTCCCCGCCCCCGGGGTAGGGGCTGTAGCCCTCGGACATGGCCCAGCCCACGCGCAGGTGGGTGGCCTGCGCCGTGACGAAGGGCTCCACGGAATCCACCAGCAGCTCGTAGTACCACTTCTTGTACTGCGTCGAGCCCTCGTGCGTGCCCAGGAAGATGCTGGGGCGCATGCTGCGGGGGGGAGAGGGGGGGGTCAGCATTGGGGGGGGCAGGGAGGAACCCCGCACCCCCCCCCCCAGCACACGTTCTGCAACTTGCAAACTATAAGGTAGGACCCCTCGCCCGGCGCTGGGGTGCAGCCGCCTCTGGGGGGGGCGCGGGGGCTGGTTATACGGGGACCCCTCGCCCGGCGCTGGGATGCAGCCACCTCTGGGGTGGGGCCCGGGGGCTGTTTGTACAGGGACCCCTCACCCGCGCTGGGATGCAGCCACCTCTGGGGCGGGGCGCGGGGGCTGTTTGCACAGGGGTGCAGCCGTCTCTGGGGCGGGGCGCGGGGGCTGTTTGCAGAGGGGTGCAGCCGCCTCTGGGGGGGGGCGAGGGGGCTGTTTGCACAGGGGCGCAGCCGCCTCTGGGGCGGGGCGCGGGGGCTGTTTGCACAGGGGATGCAGCCGCCTCTGGGGGGGGGGCGCGGGGGCTGTTTGCAGAGGGGTGCAGCTGCCTCTGGGGCTGGGTCTGGGGGCTGTTTGCACAGGGGTGCAGCCGCCTCTGGGGCGGGGCGCGGGGGGGTCTCCCAGCTGTCCAGGGCAGGAGCGAGCCAGCCCCCTCACCTGGTGACGTAGTTCACGAGGCTGGTCTGCAGCAGCAGGTCGCGCCGGGGGAGCAGGTTCTCGGTGATGAGGTTCTGGTTCGAGCGCACGGCCACCCCGTTGCAGACGCACAGAGAGCAGAGCACGTCCAGGACCTGCCGGGTGGGGGGAGAGGAGACCCCGGGGGGGGGTTCAGCCGGGGTCTGGGGGCCCTGCCCGCCCGATGCTGGACACCCCAGGGAAGGGATCGAGCGCCATTTCCAAACAGAGGGGGGCGGAGAGCGCACTGCGCGAGTTACAGCAGCCCAGGGGTTGCTCTAAGTAACAGCAGGGGGCAGACAGGGGCCCCGAATGTGGACCCACACTGGGGCCGTACCCCCCCCCCCACGGCAGGGCTCAGCCCCAGGCCCGCGGGGACCCGCTCACCTTGGGACCCATACTGGGGCTGTACCCCCCCCCCCCCACGGCAGGGCTCAGCCCCAGGCCCGCGGGGACCCGCTCACCTTGGGACCCATACTGGGGCTGTACCCCCCCCCCCCCCATGGCAGGGCCCAGCCCCAGGCCCGCGGGGACCCGCTCACCTTGGGACCCACACTGGGGCCGTCCCCCCCCCCCTACGGCAGGGCTCAGCCCCAGGCCCGCGGGGACCCGCTCACCTTGTGGTTCCGGCCGTGCTTGTCCAGCAGGGAGATGATGGATTTGATGTGGTTCTCCTGGATGATGTTCAGCACCTCGGGGCTCTCGATGAGGACGCAGTACAGCACCTCCAGGATCCCTGCGGGGGCCCCGGGCCGTGAGCGTGCGAGTGTCACACGCCCGCCTGGGGGGAGGGGCACGGGCGCCGCGGGGCGGGGCCAGGCGGACGAGCGTGCGAGTGTCACACGCCCGCCTGGGGGGAGGGGCACGGCACCGCGGGGCGGGGCCAGGCGGACGAGCGTGCGAGTGTTACACGCCCACATGGGGGAGGGGCACGGGCACCGCGGGGCGGGGCCAGGCGGACGAGCGTGCGAGTGTTACACGCCCACCTGGGGGAGGGGCACAGCACCGCGGGGCGGGGCCAGGCGGACGAGCGTGCGAGTGTTACACGCCCACCTGGGGGAGGGGCACGGCACCGCGGGGCGGGGCCAGGCGGACGCGCGTGCGAGTGTTACACGCCCGCCTGGCGGAGGGGCACGGCACCGCGGGGCGGGGCCAGGCGGACGAGCGTGCGAGTGTCACGCCCGCCTGGGGGAGGAGCACGGCACCGCGGGGCGGGGCCAGGCGGACGAGCGTGTGAGTGTCACGCCCGCCTGGGGGAGGGGCACGGCACCGCGGGGCGGGGCCAGGCGGACGCGCGTGCGAGTGTTACACGCCCGCCTGGGGGAGGGGCACAGCACCGCGGGGCGGGGCCAGGCGGACGAGCGTGCGAGTGTCACGCCCGCCTGGGGGAGGGGCACGGCACCGCGGGGCGGGGCCAGGCGGACGAGCGTGCGAGTGTCACGCCCGCCTGGGGGAGGGGCACGGCACCGCGGGGCGGGGCCAGGCGGACGAGCGTGCGAGTGTCACGCCCGCCTGGGGGAGGGGCACGGCACCGCGGGGCGGGGCCAGGCGGACGAGCGTGCGAGTGTTACACGCCCGCCTGGGGGAGGGGCACGGCACCGCGGGGCGGGGCCAGGCGGACGCGCGTGCGAGTGTTACACGCCCGCCTGGCGGAGGGGCACGGCACCGCGGGGCGGGGCCAGGCGGACGAGCGTGCGAGTGTCACGCCCGCCTGGGGGAGGAGCACGGCACCGCGGGGCGGCGCCAGGCGGACGAGCGTGTGAGTGTCACGCCCGCCTGGGGGAGGGGCACGGCACCGTGGGGCGGGGCCAGGCGGACGCGCGTGCGAGTGTTACACGCCCGCCTGGGGGAGGGGCACAGCACCACGGGGCGGGGCCAGGCGGACGAGCGTGCGAGTGTCACGCCCGCCTGGGGGAGGGGCACGGCACCGCGGGGCGGGGCCAGGCGGACGAGCGTGCGAGTGTCACGCCCGCCTGGGGGAGGGGCACGGCACCGCGGGGCGGGGCCAGGCGGACGAACGTGCGAGTGTCACGCCCGCCTGGGGGAGGGGCACGGCACCGCGGGGCGGGGCCAGGCGGACGAGCGTGCGAGTGTTACACGCCCGCCTGGGGGAGGGGCACGGCACCGCGGGGCGGGGCCAGGCGGACGCGCGTGCGAGTGTTACACGCCCGCCTGGCGGAGGGGCACGGCACCGCGGGGCGGGGCCAGGCGGACGAGCGTGCGAGTGTCACGCCCGCCTGGGGGAGGGGCACGGCACCGCGGGGCGGGGCCAGGCGGACGAGCGTGTGAGTGTCACGCCCGCCTGGGGGAGGGGCACGGCACCGCGGGGCGGGGCCAGGCGGACGCGCGTGCGAGTGTTACACGCCCGCCTGGGGGAGGGACACGGCACCGCGGGGCGGGGCCAGGCGGACGAGCGTGCGAGTGTCACGCCCGCCTGGGGGAGGGGCACGGCACCGCGGGGCGGGGCCAGGCGGACGAGCGTGCGAGTGTCACGCCCGCCTGGGGGAGGGGCACGGCACCGCGGGGCGGGGCCAGGCGGACGAGCGTGCGAGTGTCACGCCCGCCTGGGGGAGGGGCACGGCACCGCGGGGCGGGGCCAGGCGGACGAGCGTGCGAGTGTTACACGCCCGCCTGGGGGAGGGGCACGGCACCGCGGGGCGGGGCCAGGCGGACGCGCGTGCGAGTGTTACACGCCCGCCTGGCGGAGGGGCACGGCACCGCGGGGCGGGGCCAGGCGGACGAGCGTGCGAGTGTCACGCCCGCCTGGGGGAGGAGCACGGCACCGCGGGGCGGGGCCAGGCGGACGAGCGTGTGAGTGTCACGCCCGCCTGGGGGAGGGGCACGGCACCGCGGGGCGGGGCCAGGCGGACGCTGCGTGCGAGTGATACACGCCCGCCTGGGGGAGGGGCACGGCACCGCGGGGCGGGGCCAGGCGGACGAGCGTGCGAGTGTCACGCCCGCCTGGGGGAGGGGCACGGCACCGCGGGGCGGGGCCAGGCGGACGAGCGTGCGAGTGTTACACGCCCGCCTGGGGGAGGGGCACGGCACCGCGGGGCGGGGCCAGGCGGACGAGCGGGCCCCTGGATCCGCACGGGCGGGGACGCGGCTGCCACAAGCCCCCGTGTGGACTCCGCTCCTAAAGGGGTCACGGGGCGCGTCCACATTCGTACGGCACGGCCGTGCGGGGGGCACACGCGTGTGTGTCCGGGCCTCCGCCCACACCGTGGCCGGGCAGAGGACGGTCTGACGGCCCCGGGAAGGTCCCAGCCCTTCGACTCCCCACGCGAGAGACCCGCCCCGCCTGTCACCGCGCCCAGCGCCCCCCGCCCTGCCCCCGCCCTGCCCCCCCACCCTGCCCCCCGCCCCGCCCCCCGCCCCAGCCTCACCGGAGGAGGCTTCCAGCCGGTCCAGCTTGCTGACCAGCCAGTCCAGGTTGTTGGAGAAGAGGGCGCAGTTGGAGCGGTTGCCCCGGATCAGGGAGGCTGCGGGGCGAGAGACGGGCCGTCAGCCGGGGGGGGGGGGGCGCCTCCCCCAACCCCCCCACCCCAGAGCGGGGCCCGGCGGTGGGACCCACGGCTCAGCACCGGGACATCCAGCAGCCGGGGCCGGTTTCTGTCCCCACCCGCCTGGGCCGGCCGCTCTCCTCCCCCCCCCACCGTGGAGACGGCCCCCCACCGGGGCTGGGGGAGGGGCCGAGGATGGGGGGGGGGGGGACGCACCCAGCAGCTCGTACAGCAGGTTGACGATTTCCTTCCAGGACTCGGCCGCCTCCTCGCCCGCGAACTCGGCGAAGTGGGCAGCCGTGCTGTACAGGTTGAGACGGTCGATGCAGTTCAGCACCAGCGTGATCATGCCCTGCGGGGAGCCGAGCGGATCGGTCACCCCCCCAGCGGCACCGGCCCCCCCAGGGGCTGCGGCCTGACCTGCCCCCCCACCAGCAGGGACCCCGCCCCCCCTCCTCCAGGCCCCCCACGGCCGGCTCCGGTGCCCTCCTGCCCATCCCAAAGCCTGGGATCGCCACTGAGATGCAGCCACCTCTGGGGTGGGGCGGGGCAGCTGTTTATACAGGGATGCCCCGCCCACAGCTGAAGGTCACTTCCTGCCGCGCAGCACCCCAGCACCCCCCAACTGAGCCCCCCCACCGGCTCCCCATAGCACAGCGCCCCCTAGCGCTGCCCTGGACTGCCAGGGGAAAGCGCCTACAGTGTGCGAGGCTCCGTCCCCCCCCATCCTGACTCCGTGTCCCCCCCCCTTGCCCCCCCTCCCCTGACCTCCTCCTGGAAGAGGTTCTGGCGGCTCTTGAGCGAGCGCAGCCGGCCCTGCTTCTCCTCGTGCTGCAGCTCCTCCTCCGGGGGCTGGAAGTAGAGGATCAGGTCCCGCAGGCTCAGTATCATGCCGTCGATGGGCAGCGGGGCCCCGGCGCCCGCCTTGCCCTTCCCGCTCAGGCTGTCCAGGCCCCTGCCAGCGCCGCGGAGGGAGGGGGTCAGCCCAGCCCCGCAGACCCACCCCGCTCCGGGCTGATCCCACCGCTGCCACCAGTAGGCGGAGGGCCTGAGTCCCCGCAGCAGGGACGGGGGGGGGGGGTTGGATTTGGGGGAGCTGAGGGGCAGATTGGAGGGGGACCAGGGCGGAAGGGCAGCAGAGCGGTAGCAGTGGGAGGGGGCTAGGACGGGAGGCAGAGAGGAGGGGAGCTGCAGACCCCCAGACCCGTCACCTGCCCCCTGGGGACCGACCCCCAGAGCTGGCAAGGGGCACCGGCCAGGCTGCTCAGCAAGCTGGGGGGATAAGGGGGGGGGGACGGACCAGAGCATCCACCCAGCCGACTGGGGGGGCGGCACATGGTCACTGGAGAGATCAGCCCCCCAGTCAGGTCAAGCCCCCCCATTTCCAACCTCTCCCTGGGTTCTTCACCCCCCAATCTCTAATGCCCCCCAGGGTGCGTCCCCCCCCATTTCCCAGGCCCCCCCATGGAACACAGCACCCACCCCATGACCTCCCCCAGGGTCCAGCCCCCCTGTGTTCCCAGGGTTTAATCCCCCCCCCCCCCGGCGGGGCCCACCGGATGAAGTGGCTGTAGAGGCCGCTGGTGCTGTAGATGATGCGGGCGGCCTGGGACTCCTCGTGCTGGCAGCGGGTGAGGGACAGAGCGTCGTCCATGTGCCCCTCCTGGTGCAGGATGGCCTGGGGGGGGGCAGAGCGGGGGGGTGAACGGGGAACAGGGACCCCCCGACCCAGCCCCCCCTCCTCCGGGCAGCCCCCGGGACCCCCCCAGCACCTCACACCTGCCCCCCTCCTCCGGGCAGCCCCAGGGACCCCCAGCACCTCCCACCCCCCTCCTCCGGGCAGCCCCAGGGACCCCCAGCACCTCCCGCCCGCCCCCCTCCTCCGGGCAGCCCCAGGGACCCCCCCAGCACCTCCCGCCCGCCCCCCTCCTCCGGGCAGCCCCAGGGACCCCCCAGTGCATCCCGCCCACCCCCCTCCTCCGGGCAGCCCCCGGGACCCCCCCAGCACCTCCCACCCGCCCCCCCTCCTCCGGGCAGCCCCCGGGACCCCCCCCAGCACCTCCCACCCGCCCCCCTCCTCCGGGCAGCCCCAGGGACCCCCAGCACCTCCCACCCGCCCCCCTCCTCCGGGCAGCCCCCGGGACCCCCCCAGCACCTCCCACCCGCCCCCCTCCTCCGGGCAGCCCCAGGGACCCCCAGCACCTCCCACCCGCCCCCCTCCTCCGGGCAGCCCCCGGGACCCCCCCAGCACCTCCCACCCGCCCCCCTCCTCCGGGCAGCCCCAGGGACCCCCCAGCACCTCCCACCCGCCCCCCTCCTCCGGGCAGCCCCCGGGACCCCCCAGCACCTCCCGCCACCCCCCCTCCTCCGGGCAGCCCCAGGGACCCCCCCCCGGCGGGTCCCACCCCCCCACCTTTCTCTTGAGCAGCCCCAGGCGCAGGGCCTTGGCGTCGGGCGCGGCGTACGTCAGCCACAGGCCGCTGGCCGCGTGCTGCACGAAGCACATGGTCTCCCCGTACTTGATCTCGGCGGCCCCCATCCCCTCCACGTCCCGCTTGGGCGCCACCTCCAGCTTCTCCTGCGGGGGGGGGGAGGGAAGGGGGGCCGTGAGTGGGGGGGGGGCCGTGAGCGGGGGGGAGGGGGGCCGTGAGTGGGGGGGGGAGAGTGCCATAAGTTTGTGGGGGGAATGCTGTGAGTGGGGGGGGGCTGTGAGGAAATTTCAAAACGAATGTTGGGGTCCCCCCCCCGCCCGGTGCCCCCCCCTCACCTTGGAGGCCCGGAAGCAGAAGGCCGTGGCCTTGGTGTTGGCTTTCTCGGCGTCCAGCACAACCAGCCCCTTCTCCTCGGCCAGCCCCAGGTAGCGCCCGGTGGTGACGTGCCGCACCCGGAACAGCTGCCCCCACCGCATGTAGCTCCCGCTCCAGCTGGGGGGGGCAGAGAAACCCAGCGCTGGGGCCACACCCCGACTCAGGGCCCCCCCATCACCGGGAATCCCCTTCCCGCCCGCATCGAACCGGCCCCCCCATCCCCATCCATCCAGTCCCCGATCTCCCCAGTCTGCACAGTCCCCCCGAAATCTGTACAGTCCCCCACCCTCCTGGTCCGTACAGTCCCCCTGAAATCTGTACAGTCCCCCCGAAATCTGTACAGTCCCCCACCCTCCTGGTCCGTACAGTCCCCCCGAAATCTGTACAGTCCCCCACCCTCCTGGTCCGTACAGTCCCCCCAAAATCCCTACAGTCCCCCACCCTCCTGGTCTGTACAGTCCCCCCAAAATCTGTACAGTCCCCCCAAAATCCATACAGCCCCCCACCCTCCTGGTCCATACAGTCCCCCCGAAATCCGTACAGTCCCCCACCCTCCTGGTCCGTACAGTCCCCCCGAAATCTGTACAGTCCCCCCAAAATCCATACAGTCCCCCACCCTCCTGGTCCGTACAGTCCCCCCAAAATCCGTACAGTCCCCCACCCTCCTGGTCCGTACAGTCCCCCCAAAATCCCTACAGTCCCCCACCCTCCTGGTCCGTACAGTCCCCCTGAAATCTGTACAGTCCCCCCGAAATCTGTACAGTCCCCCACCCTCCTGGTCCGTACAGTCCCCCCAAAATCTGTACAGTCCCCCACCCTCCTGGTCCGTACAGTCCCCCCAAAATCCCTACAGTCCCCCACCCTCCTGGTCTGTACAGTCCCCCCAAAATCCGTACAGTCCCCCCAAAATCCGTACAGTCCCCCACCCTCCTGGTCCATACAGTCCCCCCTAAATCCATAAAGTCCCCCCGAAATCCATACAGTCCCCCCGCCCTCCTGGTCCATACAGTCCCCCCAAAATCCATACAGTCCCCCGCCCTTCTGGTCCATACAGTCCCCCCTAAATCCATACTGTCCCCCACCCTCTGGTCCATACAGTCCCCCCGAAATCTGTACAGTCCCCCACCCTCTGGTCTGTACAGTCCCCCCGAAATCTGTACTGTCCCCCGCCTTCCTGATCCATACAGTCCCCCCCGAAATCCATACTGTCCCCCACCCTCTGGTCCGTACAGTCCCCCCGAAATCCATAGTCCCCCACCCTCTGGTCCATACAGTCCCCCCCAAAATCCGTACAGTCCCCTGGGTCCATAGTCCTCGACCCCCTGGTCTGTACAGTCATGTCCCCCCTCCCCCACGTCATCCAGCCCCACCATCTCAGTGGGAGGCCATCGTCCCAGGCCGCCCGCCCCCCCCCTCCTCCTGCGATTCCCCTACCTGATGCGCAAGGGCTCCAGCCTCCAGAGGGAGCGGGCGTGGGTGCAAACAGCTCCGCCCTCGTAATTCACCACCCTGCCGACGAGAGGGGGGAGCATGGGGGGGGGGACACCTGAGCCAAGCCCCCCCCATCCAGGGGAGCGCGGGCCAGATCCAACCACCCCGGCTCGCCCCGGAACAGGCCGATCTCCCTAGACCGGCCGGGACACTGTCCATGGGGTGATAGTAGCACCCAAAGGCGCCAGCGGAAACTGGAGTTTCCCCCCTGCCGTTCTGAGTGACATAGGGGCCAGGAAGAGTCAATTAACCCCCGGCCTGACCCCCAGCTGGAGTGGATCGTCTCTCCGGAGGCTGCGGTGGCCGGTAACGGATGAATTCCCCGGTGCCAATCGCCGGGATGCTGGGGAGAAGGGACGTGAAGCCGGTTGTTCGCTCCGGCCCAAGGGCGGCTGGAATGGTATAAAACCCTGGGACAGGATCCTCCTTCATCTCCCATCCGCTTTGGGGTTCAAGGGGGGAAACCCTGAGCCCTAGGGATTGAGATCCCCGGTCCGAGTGGAGTCCCCCGAACATGGACGTCGGACTGGAACCTGGGGAGGATTTCGAAAGGGACCTTTGGCAACGACCAGCTCAGCTCTGCTCCGTCGGGACGTCAAGAAACTGAACTCGTGTCGGTGTTGTCCGTCTGTGTTGTCCATCCGTCCGCTGTATTGTCTGTCCGTCCGTCCTGTCTGTATTGTCCGTATTGTCTGTTCGGATTGTCCCTCCATACTGTCCATATTGTCCATCTGTCCTGTCCGTCCATCCTGTCTGTATTGTCCGTATTGTCTGTTCAGATTGTCCGTCCGTCCTGTCCATCCGTCCTGTCCCTCTGTATTGTCCGTCCATCCATATTGTCCGTCCGTCCTGTCCGTATTGTCCTTCCGTCCTGTCCATCCGTCCTGTCCGTATTGTCCATCTGTATTGTCCGTCCGTCCTGTCCGTATTGTCCATCCATCCTGTCCGTATTGTCCTGTCCGTATTGTCTGTCCGTCCGTCCTGTCCGTATTGTCCATCCGTCCTGTCCGTCCGTCCTGTCTGTATTGTCCGTATTGTCTGTTCGGATTGTCCCTCCATACTGTCCATATTGTCCATCTGTCCTGTCTGTCCATCCTGTCTGTATTGTCCGTATTGTCTGTTCGTATTGTCCGTCAGTCCTGTCCGTCCGTCCTGTCCGTCTGTATTGTCCGTCCATCCATATTGTCCGTCCGTCCTGTCCGTATTGTCCATCCGTCCTGTCCGTCCGTACTGTCCGTGTTGTCTATCCATATTGTGATCTTTTAAGCAACACTCCCTCTCTCTCTCTTCTCTTCGAATGAATTGTAGTCGAGTTCCCAAGAATTGACTGCAGCGTGGATTTGGGGTAAGATCTACGTTATCATTGGACCTGGGCTTGGTCCTTTGGGGTCAGGGGAACCTTTTCTTTGACATGACTGGGACACAGCAGAGAGGGGGGCAGATGTGACCTGGGAATGTTGCAGGGAGTTTCTTTGGGGAGGGGGGAGAGCTGGCAGAGTGGGAGGGGAAACTGAGGCACAGAGAGGGCTGTGACTCGCCTGAGGTTGCCCAGCCGGGTGGGGCAGAGCCAGGAACAGAATCCAGGAGCCTGCCCGCCCAAGCCCACCTCTAGCGCGGCCCCTCCCCTGGGTCACACAAGCCCACCGCTCTCCAGCCCCCCGCCACACCCTTAGCTCGCGCTCCCAGCGCCGAAGACCGCGGGTTGGCGCCCCGCTGGGGGGAGTGTAGACTCGGTCTCCAGGCCGTACCTGCGCTCCTCCTCGCCCTGCTCGCTGGAGGAGATGGTGAGACATTCGTCCATATGCCCGTGGAAGAGACGCATGACGTGGCCTCCCGTCACGTACCCTGGCAGGAGAGGAGAAACCAGCGGATGGCAGTGCAGGGGCCAATGAACCCAGGAGTCCGGCACCCAGCCACTTCCCTTCCCCCACAACCACCAGACCCTCCCCCCCTCCCAGAGCCAAGGATAGAATCCAGGAGTCCTGGCTCCCAGCCCACCCTGCTCTAACCATTAGACCCCACTGCCCTCCCCGAGCTGGGGATAAAACCCAGGAGTCCTGACCCCTCTCTCTTCTCTCTCCTAGCAGAGGGGCAGGGACCTGCAGCCCCCCATTGGTTAATATTACGGCAGCGGGCTCAGGGGCCGCCCCAGGACTGGCGTGGGGCAGGGGGCGAGGGATGGGGGCAGGGCGAGGGGGAACTGACCTTCCTCACAGCCCGAGCAGATGGGGTTCATGTTCCAGAGGGTCTGCATGAAGGAGGCGTCAGCCTGCAGGTCCCCGCTGGCCGTGGAGAGGTGCTGGGGGGGGGGGGGGGGGAGAGAGAAAGGCAGGACGGGTCAGCGGAGGACCAGGGGAGACAACCCCCTCCCCACCCCATGCTGCCTGCACCGGTGTGAACCCAGGAGTCCGGGCCCAGAACCATCTGCTCATTTGCTCCCCTAGGGTCTCATCATTGGGTCAGCGCACGCACGCACTGGGGGCTTGCACACCCATGCACAATGGCACGGATGCAGACACACATGCATACAGGGCTTGCACACCCATGCACAACCACACCGATACAGCCACACACGTGCACAGGGGACTTGCACACCCACCCTGGAACACGCAACCCTTTGCACATGTGCAAACACATCCATGCCCCCACACGTGTGCATGCCCACAACACACATGTACCCCCAGGCGTGCGTGTGCACCCCCCCCGTATGCACACCTGTTGCACACCCCTACTCACCAGGTAGCGCTCGGAGGAGACGCTGACCAAGATTAGGTCATCCCCGACTCGGACCTTTTCACCCTCCGACCGCTGCTTGGAGGCGGGGTGAATGATCCACCAGCAGGCTTCCCCTGGGGGCGGGACACAGACAGGGGGCGGGTGCGGCCGGCAGGCGGGGAGCAGGGAGGGGATGGGCCCCCCCCACCTGCTGTACCCCCTCCTCCTCCTCTCTTTAGTCTGATCACAGCCAGGCGCCAGCCGAGCCCCCTTGGGGGTCTGCCAGCTGACCAAGGGGTTCCGCGCCCGAACCTCTGGGGTCCGGGCTTAAGGGGCAGCGGAGCAGGGAGGCGTGGCCAGCCCAGCAGGAAGGGGGCAGGCGTCTGTCTGCAGCTGGCACAGGCCCCTCGGCCGGGCAAACGCGGACGAACCACGACAGGATGAATGGAAACGCTGGGCAGCTACATAGCGCTGCACGCTGGGCAGGTGGGGAAACTGAGGCACAGAGCGGGGCAGGGGGTTGCCGCTGTCTCCCGGTGATCTGGGACCTAGTGCTGGGAGCCAGGACTCCTGGGTTCTACCCCCAGCTCTGGGCTGGGAGGTCTAGGGGTTACAGCGGGGGTGGGGTCTGGGAACCAGGACTCCTGGGTTCTATCCCCTGCTGTGGGCAGTGGGGTCTAGGGGTTACAGCAGGGGGACTGGGAACCAGGGACTCCTGGGTTCTATCCCCTGCTGTGGGCAGTGGGGTCTAGGGGTTACAGCGGGGGTGGGGACTGGGAACCAGGACTCCTGGGTTCTATCCCCTGCTGTGGGCAGTGGGGTCTAGGGGTTACAGTGGGGGTGGGGACTGGGAACCAGGACTCCTGGGTTCTATCCCCTGCTGTGGGCAGTGGGGTCTAGGGGTTACAGTGGGGGTGGGGACTGGGAACCAGGACTCCTGGGTTCTATCCCCTGCTGTGGGCAGTGGGGTCTAGGGGTTACAGCGGGGGTGGGGACTGGGAACCAGGACTCCTGGGTTCTATCCCCTGCTGTGGGGAGTGGGGTCTAGGGGGTTACAGCGGGGGTGGGGTCTGGGAACCAGGACTCCTGGGTTCTATCCCCTGCTGTGGGCAGTGGGGTCTAGGGGTTACAGCGGGGGTGGGGTCTGGGAACCAGGGACTCCTGGGTTCTATCCCCTGCTGTGGGCAGTGGGGTCTAGGGGTTACAGCAGGGGGACTGGGAACCAGGGACTCCTGGGTTCTATTCCCCCAGCTTCCTGGAGGAGCCCCTGTGTGTGCCTCAGTTTCCCCGACTGCAGCTTCTGTGCAGCACGGTAGAGTCACAGTCCATCTCCCAGTCCAGGGGTGTGGCTCCTGGGTGCTACCATAACACACCTAGTTAAAGAGCAACGAAAATGCCCAGAATTGCAAGGGGTTCTGGTCCAGGGCTGGGGCGCTCAAGCGCTACCGTAATACACCTAAACCACCACCTCCGCCTTGCCCATCGCCCCCTCCCCCCCATACCTGAGGCGTCCTCCTGCAGCCCCACGTCGAAGGCCAGTTTGTCCGTCAGGGAGCGAGAGGTGGTCAGACAGCTCAGGTACTGGCAGGGCAGGAGAGAAAGGGAAGGCGGCAGGGTTAGTAGGGAGCGGAGCAGGGAGCAGCCAGGACTCCTGGGTTCCATCCCCGTCTCTGGGAGGAGAGTGGGGACTAGGGGTTAGAGCAGGGAGCAGCCAGGACTCCTGGGTTCCAGCCCCGTCTCTGGGAGGAGAGTGGGGACTAGGGGTTAGAGCAGGGAGCAGCCAGGACTCCTGGGTTCCATCCCCGTCTCTGGGAGGAGAGTGGGGACTAGGGGTTAGAGCAGGGAGCAGCCAGGACTCCTGGGTTCCAGCCCCGTCTCTGGGAGGAGAGTGGGGACTAGGGGTTAGAGCAGGGAGCAGCCAGGACTCCTGGGCTCCATCCCCGTCTCTGGGAGGAGAGTGGGGACTAGAGGTTAGAGCAGGGAGCAGCCAGGACTCCTGGGTTCCATCCCCGTCTCTGGGAGGAGAGTGGGGACTAGGGGTTAGAGCAGGGAGCAGCCAGGACTCCTGGGTTCCATCCCCATCTCTGGGAGGAGAGTGGGGACTAGGGGTTAGAGCAGGGAGCAGCCAGGACTCCTGGGTTCCATCCCCATCTCTGGGAGGAGAGTGGGGACTAGGGGTTAGAGCAGGGAGCAGCCAGGACTCCTGGGCTCCATCCCCGTCTCTGGGAGGAGAGTGGGGACTAGGGGTTAGAGCAGGGAGCAGCCAGGACTCCTGGGCTCCATCCCCGTCTCTGGGAGGAGAGTGGGGACTAGGGGTTAGAGCAGGGAGCAGCCAGGACTCCTGGGCTCCATCCCCGTCTCTGGGAGGAGAGTGGGGACTAGGGGTTAGAGCAGGGAGCAGCCAGGACTCCTGGGCTCCATCCCCGTCTTTCAGAGGGTGTGACAGAGCGGGGGATTTTTTTGCGCGGACCCTGTGTGCGTGCCTCAGTTTCTCCGTGTGCTGCATGGGTAACGAGCGGGTAGGAGGGGGGTGGGTTGTTGCGCAGGACTGGGGTGACCTCGCCCGGCAGCGGGACCCCGGACAACAGCCTGGAAATTGGGTACTCAGCAATGAGTGACCGCCCCCCCCCCCGCCCCAGATTGAGAGCCGGCCGGTTCTGGCCAGTGGGCTGAGGGGAGAGGACCCGGTGGTCTGCCCAGCCCAGACGGGTCCAACCAGACGGGAACAAAGGCCCCACGGCCTGTTTAGCTGGGACCTAAGACGAAGGAGGGAGGGAACATAGGGGTGGGGGCTGGACTGGGAGCAGCCGGAGCCCACCTGAGCGGGGCCAGACGGAGCTGGTCGGGGCTGAGACGGGTCGGACCCGAGGCCCTGAGAACCCCCGGGGCGGTGTCCCGACATTCAATGAACCTCCCGCGTGACGCTGGCGGAGAGTCCGTGCGCTCTGGAGATCGGGGGGGGGGCACGGCAAAGAGGGGCCGGCTGGAGGCTCAGAGATGCGGCCCCAGAGAGAGCGAACCCCGCGAAGGGTTCCCCGGGGCTGGGGAGTCCGTGTGGGGAAGGGGCTGTCAACAGGAGTCCGGGCTCCGCTGGCCGCGCTGCGGGGAGACGCGGGGCTGCGGAAGGGGGCCGGGGGGCTGCGGGGCTCCCCCGGGACGGCTCCCATCTGGCATTTGCTCCTGGCAGATCCGTGCTCTGCCCCTTGGCATTCCCTAAATTGTCGTGTCCCCCCCCCGCGGGGGCATGGACCGCGTTACGCGGGTGTTTAAAATAGAACCACCCGGCCTGGAAACCTGTGAAGCAAAACAGCCCCCAGGGACCCCGGAGGGCGAAAGGTCGCAGGGCCCCGGCAGGGGGACAGGCAGAAGGCCATTTGGGGCGTGGCAACAGAGCGTTTCGGGGGGGGGGTTTGGTTCATCAGCCTGGCATCCCACCCACCACGCGTACCCAGCATGCACTGCACCCCAGCCTCCGTGCCCATCACCCCGGCATCCCGCCCACCACGCGTACCCAGCATGCACTGCACCCCAGCCTCCGTGCCCATCACCCCGGCATCCCGCCCACCACGCGTACCCAGCATGCACTGCACCCCAGCCTCCGTGCCCATCACCCCGGCATCCCGCCCACCGCGCGTACCCAGCATGCACTGCACCCCAGCCTCCGTGCCCATCACCCCGGCATCCCGCCCACCACGCGTACCCAGCATGCACTGCACCCCAGCCTCCGTGCCCATCACCCCGGCATCCCGCCCACCGCGCGTACCCAGCATGCACTGCACCCCAGACTCCGTGCCCATCACCCCGGCATCCCGCCCACTACGTGTACCCAGCATGCACTGCACCCCAGCCTCCGTGCCCATCACCCCACCCTGCCTCACTCACCATGGCGCTGTGGGAATGGCGGAGCAGGATGGCATGGCCGTAGAGCAGGGTCCTGTGTCCGCCGCCCTGTGAAGACTGGGGTGAAGCAGACAAGAGGAGGTGACCGTCATGGGAGGAACTCGGCACCCACCAAGGGACGGGTGAGACCAACAAACCGGGGAGCTGCCGGACGGGCTAATCCCAGCGCTGAGACCTGCTCAACTCATCTCACTGGGGACCAACTTACCGCGGATCTGAGCTGGATTCAGAGCAGCCGCTCGGGCCCCCCCTCCCCCCGGTGCCACAGAGCCCTGCCCGGTCTCTCCCCCCAAGCATGGGCATCCATCCTAAATCAGCTTCCCCACCCCCCATGAGAGCCAAGGCCGCCCCTTCCCCACCCCCACCCCACGGTCAGAAGGAAAAGCCGCGCCCTGCAGGCTGGAGTCCAGGTACGGATCTAGTCTGGCACGGGAGACACAGGATACCAGGGGACACGTCCTCCCCCCTACGCCCACTGATCCCCCAGGGCTGCATGTGGTTCCCGTTATTACATGGCCCCTGCCAACCGAACAGTATCTATTGGCACCATGAAGAATAACGGATCCGGTTCTACAGTCCAGATTACTAGAGTATTGTGACGAAGTGGGAGTACTGTGTGTGCGTGCCTCAGTTTCCCCTATGCATTTCTTAAGTGTCTATGTGAAGGGATAGGGGCTGATGCTGGAAGCAAGGAGGCAACGCCCTCCCCTCTGTGCATCCCTGGAAGCTGTAACCTGACCCCAGGTGGGGGAGGGTGGTCAGTGTACACGGTGAAGCGTCGCCCAAATAGATACGGTTGTAGTTTCTTGAGGGCCCACACCATGGCCAGGCATTCTTCCAGGGATGCACAGAGGGGAGGGCGTTGCCTCCTTGCTTCCAGCATCAGCCCCTATCCCTTCACATAGAGACTTAAGAAATGCATAGGGGAAACTGAGGCACACACACACAGTACTCCCACTTCGTCACAAGTATATATGGTCAGTTTGGGGCAGGCCATATTGTTAGAGCATACAGTGTGTGGTCCCTAGTGCATGGGCCATATGACTCGACTATACATGGCCATTATTGTACAGGCCCCATTACTAGTGTATATATGGTGATTATTGCAAGGGCCAGTCATTATAACATGGACCCTAATACCATGTATGATCATATAACATGAGCTATTATATGATTATTAAACAGGCATTGTACCATATATGAGGACTGCTGCATGTTATGCCCATATTATTGCCAGAACATATTGCTGTAGATAATCTGTGTCACGCAGACCTTCTTGTATGATCAATATTGCCCAGGCCATATTGCTATATAGGGTCAGTGTTATGCAGGCCATCTCATACAGTCAATATTGCCTGGGCCATATTGCTGTATATGGTCAGTGTTACATGGACCATCTCATATAGTCAATATTGCCTGGGTCCTATTGCTGTATATGGTCAGTGTTATGCAAGCCATCTCATACAGTCAATATTGCCTGGGCTGTATTGCTATATAGGGTCAGTGTTATGCAGGCCATCTCATACAGTCAATATTGCCTGGGCCATATTGCTGTATATGGTCAGTGTTACATGGACCATCTCATATAGTCAATATTGCCTGGGTCCTATTGCTGTATATGGTCAGTGTTACATGGACCATCTCATACAGTCAATATTGCCTGGGCTGTATTGCTATATAGGGTCAGTGTTATGCAGGCCATCTCATACAGTCAATATTGCCTGGGCTGTATTGCTGTATATGGTCAGTATTACATGGGCTTGGCTTGCGCCTTATTTCACAGGCATTAATAATAAGCTGCTGGTCGCAAGGGCCATATTGTTGTATATGGGCCTGGCACCGCTCTGTTAGAAGAGCGCGCCTGCCCCCTCTGCCGTGCGCCGTCTCAACCCACGGCTAGTGGGGTAGAGGCTCAGAGAGACCCTGCGTCAGAAACCTCCGCTCCCAGCATGCCGAGCGAGGCCAGGGGGCAGACAAGAAGTGCTGCCCCAGCCCACCCCACAGCTCTGCACAGTGCCCCACGCCGGGGGCTAGGCCTGTTGGCATTTAGGGACCATGCGGTGAGGGGAGGGATGGTGGAGGATAGGATCAAAACAGCACCACAACTGGGAATGGGAGGCTAGTGAGGGAGGAGGGGTCACAGGGAGATGGGGCGAAGGATGGGAGGGATGTCGGGGAGCTGCCAGGAAGGAAAGGGTTACTTGGGGGGCGCTGGGGTTACCACCTTGTCTCAATCGGGGTAAAAGGGGAACCACGGAGGCTCCTTGTTCCCACCAACTCCACCCAGGGGTCCCAAAGCCAGCCACTGCGCTGCATGGTATGCAAGGGACCCCTCGCCTGGCACTGAGATGCACCCACCTCTGGGGTGAGGCGCGGAGCTGGTTATATGGGGACCCCTCGCCTGGCACTGAGATGCACCCACCTCTGGGGTGGGGCGCAGGGGCTGGTTATACAGGGACCCCTCGCCTGGCGCTGGGAGTTAGGGTCAGAGCAGGAGGATTGAGAGTCAGGACTCCTGGGTCCCCTTTCTAGCTTTGCCATATCCTCAGAGCACGGCCTCAGATGAACCCCCGCCTGGCGAAGAGGCCGGGGGGGGGGCACTCGGGGAACCTCCCACGATGTGAGGAGCATCTTCCCCGGACGCAAATCAAGGGGGTTTGTGGGAGATTCAAGGGACCGCGTCAGCCCTGCCCCCACGGGAACGGCCCTGGGGGGGCTCTAGCCGAGGCAGCGGTGGGGTCCCATTCCGCCTTCCTAGATCCGAAGTGGGGGGCTCCGTTCTCTGGAGCGGCTGCCGGGGGAGCAGGTGGGAACCCCAGCGGATGACGCGGGAGGCGGATGGGGGGTGTTTAGGAAGGGGGGGGGTCACGGCAGTGAAATCGAAACCTACCCACTTGTCCAAGTCGACACCCTAGAGCGTCGGAGAAGCAAAGGAGAGAGAAAGGGAGAAGAGAAGAGATGAACCGACCGCCTGCCGGGGTGGGCTGGCTGGGACCCCCGTCCAGGGCACTGCAGACCCCCTCCCCCGCAGTACCGCCTCTCCAGGACGGGATAACCCACGGAGGGGACGAGGGGACACAGCCGAAGGAGCTGCCTGGGCCAGGCCTTTTCCTCCCAACTGGCCGGCGGCCTGGGGAACTCCCCACCACTAGACCTTCCTGTGCTGGGCAAGGTTCAGGGAAAGAGGGGGCGTCACGGCGGAGAGGGGGCCCCGAGGAGCCAGGGGGCCTCGGAGCTCTGCTCGCCGTGGGCGTCAGGCGGGAACGGCCCGTGGAGCAGGGGTTCTGGGCCAGTCCTCTGAAGCAGCCGGTTAGGGGCCGAGGGTCTGGATGGGCCCCGGGGTCTGCTCCAGCTTGTTCTACCCAGACCCAAGACTCACCCCACATCTCCCTTCCCCCATTGCTTCATTCCCCCCTTCCCCGGTCCCCCAGCGCCCCGCCCCACAGCCCCCCCATGTTCCCCTCCACCCTCCGCTGAACACCCCAGTGAGCCCCAGACACCCGCGGGGCCAACGGGCCCCCCACTCCCCCGGATCGCCCCCCTCGCTCACCTCGCTGCCCACCTCCATGGTGTTCGCCAGCATCTCCTGCAGGGCGCGGACGGAGAGCGACTGCTCCAGGATGAAGCAGCAGATGGCCAGGTCCGGGGGGACATTCTGTGGGGAGAGGGGAAGAGGGTCAGAGAGGGATCTGCCGCCCCCCATGGGAACCAGACAAGTGGCCCTGGAGCCACGGCCCCAAGGGGAGCGGTGGAAGAAGCCGGAGAGGACTGGAGGGTGTGTGTGTGTCATAGCCCCCGCACTGCAATGGCCCAGGGGGATTCTCCAGCAGGGGGCTGGCACTTAGGGGAGAGGTAGGAGCTGGGAAAGGGGGGTGGGAAACGGGGGCACAGAGGCGCCGGGGGCTCACCTGGGCGTTGGAGGTCGACTCCAGGAAGCAGAGGCGGTTGCCAAAGCCCTCGGCCGCCAGGCACAGCTTGAGTTGCTCCTTGAGGATGGTGGCGGAGCACTGCAGGACGACTTCATCCTCCTGGGGGGGGAGAGACGGGGGAGGGGGGGGCGTCAGGACTCCTGGGTTCTATCCCAGGCTCGAGGAGGGGAGCAGGGTCAAGTGGTTAGAGAGGGGGCCGGGGGAGGCTAAGAGCCAGGACGCCTGGGTTCTATCCCAGGTTCTGCCACTGGCTCCCCTCCCCCACCTTGTAACGTGGGGAGGGCCTGGGGGGGGACAGGGCCGCAGGAGGGGCTGATAGGGGGGCTGACAGCTGGGGGGTATGGATCTCGTCTCTGAGAGCAGCCGCCTGTGGCCAGGCACCTGGCCCTGCCCGTCAGTCGGGGACACCCCCCCCCCCCCCCCGGTTCTCCCCTGCACGCTGCACTTAGAGAGGCAGCCGGCCGGTCCAGCAGCGTCAAACCGGAGTCACTCCGGATCCACCCAGCGCTGGCAGGGGAAGGCTCAGGCACAACGGAGACCCTGTCATGGGGGGGGGCGGGGGGAGCCAGGACTCCTGGGTTCTATTCCCCACCCTGACTTCCCCACTGTGTAGCTCGGGGGCTGGTTATACAGGGAACCCTCAGCTGGCCCTGGGATGCAGCCACCTCTGGGGTGGGGCGCGGGGGGTGGTTCTACAGGGGCTCCTTGCCCGGCGTGGAGATGCAGCCACCTCTGGGGTGGGGCGCGGGGGGGGGGGGGGAGGGTGAGCAACTGCTCTGCGTTTTAAGACAGGAAGTGAGGGGATGCCACGGTCCTGTCCTCTTAAAGCCGCAAGGCAGGCAGAGCAGCCGAAGACATAGCCCTGAGGATGGGGGTGGGGGGATGTGGGGTGGTGCTGCATTCTGGGGGGGGGGGATAGTGGGGGGCAGAACTCAGCCCCCCGGGACACTGATGACGTCCAGGTAGATGAAGCTCCCTCCACATGTCCCTGCCGGCTGCCAGCCCCGCCCTGGGCTCATCCCCACTGCTCTGCTCCCCGCCCCCCACGGACCCATCCAGGCACGTCCCCCCCCCCCAGTGCCCCCCCCCCACCCTGCCCAGGCCCACTCGGGTTACAAGACAGGTGCTATTTCCACAGGGGAATGCGCCGGCTCAGCCCATCCCTCCCTCCGCGCCAGGGCCCAGCCGTGGGGCCCGGTCCCTGCCCCCTGGCCTGGGGGGACACAGGGGCCTCCTGCATTTCCAGAGCAGGCCGGGTTGCCCAGGGGTCTGCAGTCGGCTGGCATCTGCCCCCCCCCCCCGCCCACCCCACGAGAGACGCAGGCCGCTCAGAATAGACGGCTCCTCTCGGGGGAGGGGGGCGGCTATTAACAGCAACGAGCAATTACCGAGCCCCCCCCCCAACCCCCCCGGGACCGGGTTTTGAGGACAAGATGGAAGAACCCGGGGAAGCGGCGGTGCCCTCCCCGCGCCCTTGGGAAATAAGGGGTGCGCTGGTCTTTCAAGGGCAGGGGTGCTCGGGGGGGGGGATTTCTGGGAGGAACTGGGACCCCCCCAGCACTCCCATCCCCCCAGGACAGGCCGGGGGGTTATTTTTGGAGCCTGCACCTGTCAGACACATTCCTGCAAACCCAACTACGCACATTGCTGCTGGTGCGGCCTGTGCTGGGGGGCGGTGGGGGGGGGGGAGGAGACCCCCCCCAGAGTCATACTCAATCATACTCCCCTCCTGGAGCCAGGGAAAGAACCCAGGAGTCCTGGCTCCCAGCCCCCCTGCTCTAACCACTAGACCCCACTCCCTCCCAGAGCTGGGGAGAGAACCCAGGAGTCCTGGCTCCCAGCCCCCCTGCTCTAACCACTAGACCCCACCCCCCTCCCAGAGCTGGGGAGAGAACCCAGGAGTCCTGGCTCCCAGCCCCCCTGCTCTAACCACTAGACCCCACCCCCCTCCCAGAGCTGGGGAGAGAACCCAGGAGTCCTGGCTCCCAGCCCCCCTGCTCTAACCACTAGACCCCGCCCCCCTCCCAGAGCTGGGGAGAGAACCCAGGAGTCCGGGCTCCCAGCCCCCCTGCTCTGACCATGGGTCCCCTTTCCCCTCCCCCCGGCGGTGAGCTGTGCGGTGTCACCGGGCGGCAGGCAGGATATTCGGTTTCATGCACAAACCGGTCAGAAAATTGAGGCAGCAGCAGATTCCTTCTCTCCCTGCCCCCCCAACAGCTGAGCTGAATTTAGGATGCAGCCCCCCCTCCCCCCGCCCCTCAGGCCCCCTCCCCCCACCCCTCTCCTGTTTCCTGCTTTGGCCCACCAGCCGGCCGGACACCTACAGGGAAACACACGAAACCTCAGTCCCAGCGCCCTGCTCTAACCACTAGATCCACTCCCCTCCGTGTCAGCACAGGGTGGGGGAACCGGGCGGAGCAGGGAGTGACCGGGGCTGGGGTGGCGCTGGGGGCTGGTCCCAGGGACATGCCAAGAGGTGGGGTGAGACAGGGTGCCAGGCCAAAGGGGCATCAGAGTTGTCATGGGGGCAGAGGGCACTGGGCCTTGGGGAATCGGGCTGGTTGGTGCCATCGGGTGCTGGAAGAGGCAGCCCCAGGATGACCCCCCCACATCCCCTCCCCCACCACACTGTACCGCAGCCAGCCCCACTCCTTCCACTGCATCCCCTCCCCCACCACGCTGCACCCCAGAACCACTCCCTCCACTGCATCCTCACTCCACCTCACTGCATCCCAGAACCACTCCCTCCACTGCATCCTCACTCCACCTCACTGCATCCCAGCCAGCTCCACTCCTTCCACAGCATCCCAGCTCCACTCCCTTCACTGCATCCCCTCCCCACCTCACTGCATTCCAGCCAGCAAAACTCCCTCCACTGCATCCTCCCTCCACCTCACTGCATCCCAGAACCACTCCCTTCATTGCATCCTCGCTCCACCTCACTGCATCCCAGAACCACTCCCTCCACTGCATCCTCACTCCACCTCACTGCATCCCAGCCAGCTCCACTCCTTCCACTGCATCCCCTCCCCCACCACGCTGCACCCCAGAACCACTCCCTCCACTGCATCCTCACTCCACCTCACTGCATCCCAGAACCACTCCCTCCACTGCATCCTCACTCCACCTCACTGCATCCTAGCCAGCTCCACTCCTTCCACTGCATCCCAGCTCCACTCCCTTCACTGCATCCCCTCCCCACCTCACTGCATCCCAGCCAGCTCCACTCCTTCCACTGCATCCCAGCTCCACTCCCTTCACTGCATCCCCTCCCCACCTCACTGCATTCCAGCCAGCCCCACTCCCTCCACTGCATCCTCACTCCACCTCACTGCATCCCAGAACCACTCCCTTCATTGCATCCTCGCTCCACCTCACTGCATCCCAGAACCACTCCCTCCACTGCATCCTCACTCCACCTCACTGCATCCCAGCCAGCTCCACTCCTTCCACTGCATCCCCTCCCCCACCACGCTGCACCCCAGAACCACTCCCTCCACTGCATCCTCACTCCACCTCACTGCATCCCAGAACCACTCCCTCCACTGCATCCTCACTCCACCTCACTGCATCCCAGCCAGCTCCACTCCTTCCACTGCATCCCCTCCCCCACCACGCTGCACCCCAGAACCACTCCTTCCACTGCATCCTCGCTCCACCTCACTGCATCCCAGAACCACTCCCGCCACTACATCCTCGCTCCACCTCACTGCATCCCAGCCAGCTCCACTCCCTCCACTGCATCCCAGCTCCATTCCCTTCACTGCATCCCAGCTCCATTCCCTTCACTGCATCCCCTCCCCACCTCACTGCATTCCAGCCAGCAAAACTCCCTCCACTGCATCCTCCCTCCACCTCACTGCATCCCAGGACCACTCCTTCCACTGCATCCTCGCTCCACCTCACTGCATCCCAGGACCACTCCTGCCACTGCATCCTTGCTCCACCTCACTGCATCCCAGGACCACTCCCTCCACTGCATCCTCGCTCCACCTCACTGCATCCCAGCCAAGCCCCACTCCCTCCACTGCGTCCCAAGAAAACTATTTCCAAAACAAAGGAAGGCTGCCAAAACCAAAGGACAGACCCTGGGGATTCCCCTCCCCCACCAGCACAGGTGGCCTCACCCCTCTCCCCTCCCCCTTCAGCCAGTCACTGTCCCATCCCCCCATCCTGCTCCTTTCTTCACCTCTTCCCCACCTCCTTCGCCTCCTGCCTCCGTGGGGCGAGCCCCCCACCCCCACCCAGAAGAGCCGCACGCTCCTTATTCCACTCCCAACATGCCCCCGTTCCCTGGCACCCCACATATCACCCCCAGGTCAAAGCTCCACCCCCACATGCCACACCCTGTCCCAAGCTCCACCCCCAGGCCCAAAGCTCCACCCCCACGTGCCCCACCCTGTCCCAAGCTCCACCCCCAGGCCCAAAGCTCCACCCCCACGTGCCCCACCCTGTCCCAAGCTCCACCCCCAGGCCCAAAGCTCCACCCCCACATGCCCCACCCTGTCCCAAGCTCCACCCCCAGGTCAAAGCTCCACCCCCACATGCCCCACCCTGTCCCAAGCTCCACC
>JAVMKO010000043.1:12024835-12210932 GCA_032164245.1 Sternotherus odoratus
GTGAGCCGGCTGGAAGCAGGGCAGGGCTGGGCAGGGGGCAGAGAGATCCCCTTCCCCTGGCCGAGCTAAGAGCCCTCCGGAGCCAGCCCGTTTTCACACCACGGGGCGAGGGGTGCTCCAGACCCGGCTGGGGGGCAGGATGCAGGGGGCTGGAGGCTCCGAGGGCTGACCCATGGAAGGGGGCCTCCCAGGGGCTGTCCCAGGGATCGGGGGCTTCCTCCACACCTGGGCAGGGGAAATAAAACACAGGGCCCTTGATCCCCGGCCAGAGTGGGGGGGGGGGAGTCAAGAGGAGAGAAACTCCCTCACTTAGAAATCAGCCTCCAACTGACACTGTTGTATGAGCCCCCTTGTGTAGGTGGGGAAACTGAGGCACAACACGATGCTGCAGCAGAGAAGGGCGTCTGCGAAGGGGCTGGGCGGGAGGCCAGCTCCCACCGCTCGTCAGCCCCCCCAAGGCCGGTTTGCTTTTTGGCAGACCCCAAATTCATCATTAACCTCGGTCTCCCGGCTGGAAACGTCCCTCCAGCCGCTGGAGGAGACGTCCCGCTGGGAGGGGAGCGGGGTTTGGTTTCTGTGTTTGTACAGCGCCGGGCGCCACGGGGCTCCAGTAATACCAGGAGTGAGCCCGAAACACCACCACATCCGGGAACGGTCCCGGGGGGGGGGGGGGGGATACGCTCCTGCCCCACGCAGGGTCCAGCCGGCTCCCACTGGGCTGCCGGACCCCTCCGAGGGGAACCAGGGCCCCTCCAGCTAGGAAAACTCGGGCCTGAATGTTGATTCAACTTCCCTTGCAGGGCAGGTCGGTCTCTGGGGACACCGCTAGAGGGCGCTGGGGGGAGAGAATTAATTAGGGCTGTGTTATTAATTAGTGGCCTAGGAAAAGGGAACCAAGGACAGGTATGGGGCACAGGCATGACACTGCAGATCAGCTGCTGAAATCAAATACATCCCCCCCCCCCCCACACACACACACACTCCGGGAAGCCCATCCAGGTGCAGAGACCTAGTGCTAATTCCCCACCCCCCTGCCAGGATCAGGGCCCCCCTCTTGCCAGGCACTGCCCAGAACCCCCCCCCCCCCCAGCTTGGATGGAGGCCTCCCCCTCGGCCCAGTCCCTCTCCCAGGGCCGGGCAGGAAGACGGGGTGTTGGAAAGCTGGATTGATGGTGTCGTCCCCCCCACTCATCGGCCCCCCGAGTGCAACCCAGTTCACGGGGCTTTTGCGTGGCTTGGTGCAAAGCCGCCCGCCCCCGCTGGGGGGAGGAGGAAGAGGGGCAGGAACAGGGGGAGCTGGGGACAGCCGGCTGCTGCAGGTCACAACCCCGGGGCCACCGGGCTGCGGCCCCAGCCACGCCGCCAGGATACAGCCGACCGATGAGATGGAGCCCCCCCAACCACCACCTCTCCCCCCATATTCAAGGGGCAAGAGACCACAGACCTCAGGGTTCCCCCCCCCCTCACCACTTGGGGAGCAGGGAGCCAGGACTCCTGGGATCTATTCCCAGCTCACCCCCCTTGCCTCCCCCACCCCTCCCGGAGCTGGGGACTTCCCCTAACACCCAGTTTCCCTTCCGGAGCCGGGACTGGAACCCAGGAGTCCTGGGGCCCGGCCCCCCCTGCTCTAAGCTCCTGGGTTCCAGCCCCAGAAGGGGGAGATGGGGCTTTCGGGGACGTCACTTTGCCTCAGTTTCCTCATCTCTACCCGGGGAGGGGGGTTAATTCCTCACCCCGGACAGGTGCTCTCAGCCCTGGGGGGGCCCAGCCCGCGGCCCGTTAAGGAGGCCAGCGGATCCCAGGAGCGCTAACGGCGCTGCCAGCGGCACCGGTCTGTCCATCCACATCCCCCTGCCTGTAAAAATCCAGCCCTCCCCCCCCAGCCACCCCCCTCAATCCAGCAGCAATCCTACCCCCTGCAGGAAACCCAGCAGCAAACACCCGGGGGGGGGGGCAGGGCGTCTGGGTTCTTGGCCGACCGTTCGCCCGCGTCTTTGGGGTGGAATCAGAAGGAAAAAAAGTTTTAAAAAAAACTTTTATTCAGGAAGAAATTTAAACATGTGACGGGAAGGAACCATCCCCCCCCCTCCCCGGGGGCCTCTCCTGCTCTGGGACGTATGAGGGGTAACTCCAACCCCACCCACCCCCGGCTCAGGAAAGACACCCCAGTCCCTACACCCTGTGTACTCATCTCCAGAAACAACCCCCGTGCTCCACCCCAGAGTGAAACGCAGACACGGCCGCCCAAGGCAGGAAAGAGCCGCAGCAGAAACCCAGGGGCGGGGAGCCGGACCCGGGGCGATAACAGGGTAAAAGAGCCAAGGCAGGGCAACATAGGGGGGGCACTCGAAGCAGACGGACCATGCCCCCCCTCACAGATCCAGGGAGTCCTGGCTGGCAGGGGGATTTCGGGGAGCGGCCCACAGCAGCTGCCGGAGTGGACGGTCACGGGGGGGCTGGTGCCACCTCCCGGGGGCTGGCATTGGGCCCGGCGGCGCCCGGCTCCCTCCGGCCCCGCCCCGCCAAGGCCAGGGTGAGGTGCTTGCGGCTGACGAAGATCTGCCGCCCCGCAGGCCCGGAAGGAGCTCAGGGGACTCCTTGGGGGGCTGCAGGCCGGGGTCCCCCCCCCCTGAGGCCTGGGCCCCGCCGGGCAGGGGCAGGGCGCTCTCATGGCTGAGCGAGCGCCGGAAGCGCCGGCCCCAGGCTGCCGCCTGGGGGTGCCGGCCGCGGCGGGCTGGGCCGGGGAGCGTGGGAAGGCCAGGGTCAGTCGCTTCACGTGGCGCTGGGGGGCACCGGCGGGGCTGGGGAGACGCCGGGCAAGAGAGCCGGGAGCCTCCGGCTCCGGACCACCCGCCCCAGCCCCCAGGCAGCCGGGGGCCAGCGTGATGCACAGCGGGGGGGTGCCCGGGGTGTCATCCAGCGGCGACGTCTCACCTCCTCCAGGGCGGGGCGGGGAGCTCCCCCACCCGGCGGCGCCCGAGGGGTGGCGGACGCTGCCCTCCGCCCCCGCCAGGCCCTCAGGCCAGCTCAGTGACCTGCGCAGGGACCCCCGCTGCCTGCGGGGGGCCCCAGGGCGGCTTCCGGACCCGGCCTCCCGGTCCGGCTCCTTGGCGCACGACTTCCTGCCGGGGTCCGCGGGTCCCGCCCAGGGCCCGGGGTCTCGCTTGCTCTGCCCGGCCGCGGGGACTTCGAGGGCGGGTGGACCTGGAACACAGACAGGGCCCCCGTCACCACCCCAGCGGGTCGTACAGGCAACGTGGGGCCTGGCTTCCGCCCCGTGCCCGGCAGAAGGCAGCCACCTCGGGGGTGCGGCGCGGCAGCTGTTTGTACAGGGTTCCCTCGCGGTGGGGCAGGAGGACTGATTGGGCAGGGACCCTGAGATGCAGCCACCTCCGGGGTGGGCAAGGGAGGCCTGGTTATACCGGGAGCCCCTCACCTACTGCAGCGGTGTCTGGGGTGGAGCACAGCAGAGAACATGCTGACAGGGCTGGATATGGGCAAAACCCCGAGCTCTAAGCGGTCAGGATCGTCGGCGGAGGTACCGTGCGCAGGGGCCCAGGGAACGGGGCGGGGCGAAGACGAGCCTGTCGATCCTGCGCCCGCCCCGAGCGGCCCCCGGCCCTGTTGAAACCAGCCGATTACGACACGGACGCCGGGAAGCGATTTCGCCATTGGGCGGAGCTGCAGTGTGGCTGCTGGGGGGGCGGGGGGGGGGGGGAGGCGCTGTCTGGGGTTCAACCCACTCGCCCTTCAGCGGGACGGGGAAGCCGGGTCGACGGCGGAGCAGGCAGGACCGAGGTGAACGGAGGAACCCCATGGACTCCCCCCTGCAAGCCCATCACCATGGCGCCTGGGCCATGCTACCCCCCATCTCTGATCCAACCCCTCCCCGCACCCCCAGATGGGGGCCTTGGCGTCACCCCGCCCCCAGAGCGTGGGGCCGTACCATCCTCCGGCTCCATGGGCCCTGGACAAGGGCAGCAGGACCCAGCTCCGTGGGGCTCGGTGCCCCTCCAGGGCGTCCGCCACCTTCCGCTTCATCAGGTGCCAGCCGCTGGGCTCGGGGGCGTCCCAGTTGGAGGGGTCCAGGGGAGGCTGCGGGGGGGGAGAAAGGGAGAAGGGCTGGGGCTTTGCTAGAGGGGCCGGGCCCCGGGGCCTGGAGGGGCCCACGACCGTGCCTGGGGAGTTCTCATCCACAACCCCCCAGCTACGGGATCAATCAACTTGCAATGAGTTGGCCTAGGCGTGCGGAAATGCCGCCCCCTGCTGGTAGGCCTGGGGGGGCTGCAGTGCCAGGATCACAACTGCCCCCTGCCGGAGGGGCCCTGCGCTGCAGCGTCACACATCTTAGGCCCTATACTGCTAAGGGGGATTCACCTCTAGGGCCCAAGAGGGGCCCGCGCTCCGGAGTGACTCACCAGCTCCTTCCCGCTGCGGGCGAAGATGCGCAAGGACTTGCGCCCCGCGGTCCTGCCGCTCGAAGGGGGGCTGGGGAGCCGTGGGCGGATCGGCCGGACAGCTGCCTGGACGGGAGGAAGCCGGGCATCAGGAGAGCTGCCCAGGATGGGGGGGGGGCACTAGGGGACCCCCCCCAGAGCCAGGCTCTGCCCAAGGCACCGACAGAGACATCCACCGGGCCTCAAACGCGCCCCATTAAACAGAGCAGGGATGACCCAATGCAACCCCCCCCGAAAACACTAGGGGGGCGCCGAAGGTGGGACCCAGGACCCTGACGGGGGGTCAGGCAGTGGGCTGGGACCCAGGGGATCGGGGGTTTTCCTGGGGGACACCTTGGGCAAGTCCCTGCATCTCCTGGGCCTCAGTTTCCCCAGCTGTTGGGGGGGGGGTCTGTGTAGCGCCCGGCCCCATGATCTCAGTCTGGGGGAGTCTGTGAGCACCCGGCCCCCACAGAGCCCTCCCCTCCCTCAGCTCAGGAACCAGCATTTCCAGCCATTGTGCAGTTACTGGGGGGGCTACCCCCCCTTACCTCTGAGGACGGCCTCTTGCAGCTGCTCTTCCTTCGGTGCAGGCCAGCGCCGGGGGGCTGAGTCCCCACAGCGGGGGTCAGCTCTGGGGGGCTGTCGGCGAAGACCTCACAGGGGCTGGCGGGAGCTGGGGGGAGGGGAGGCAGAGGGGTCAACCAAGGAGCAGGGCAGGGGGGATGGTATTTTTTTGGGGGGGAGAATAGATGCTTTTCTATTATGGGGGAGAGAAGGTGAGAGGGGTGTGTTTTATAGCGGGGGCGGGGGGGCTGGGAGTCAGGACTCCTGGGTTCTCTCCCAGCTCTGCCACAGACTCCGGGCATGGCCTGAGGAAGACACTTCCCCCGCTCCAGGCCTTCCCCCCCCGCCCCCCCCCCCCCCCCCGTAACATGGGTTTGAAAAACCTGCGGGGGTCTGAGCTCTGTGGGGCCGGGCAGAGACGGGGCCCCAATCCCGGCGTGGGCCCCTCACTGCCATGAGGGGAGATCACCCAGCGGGCAGTGCCCCCCCGGCCGTACCTTCATCCGGGGGCTGATCGAAGGGGTCCCCGGCCTCGTCCGCGGGCAGATCCGAGCCAGCCGGGCCCCACGGCCGGTCTCTGCTGGAGGGGCACAAGCCAGCGTTAGCGGGGGGCTGGAACCGGCTCCCTGCTCAGAGTCCCAGCATGCATTGCAGGATGCGCCCGGGACACTGGGTGACCCCCAATACTTGTGTCCCTCCCCCCTCTTTGTCTGGCATCCCCCCTGCTCCATCCACACCCCCAACTCCCCAGTGTCCCCCCAACTCCCCAGCCCCCCAACCCCCTCCATTCTGAGCTCCCCAGGTCCCCCCCAAACTCCCCAGCCCCCCCCAACCCCTCCATTCTGAGCTCCCAGGTCCCCCCCAAACTCCCCAGCCCCCCCAACCCCTCCATTCTGAGCTCCCCAGGTCCCCCCCAAACTCCCCAGCCCCTCCCCGCTCTGAGCTCCCCAGGTCCCCCCCAAACTCCCCAGCCCCCCAACCCCTCCATTCTGAGCTCCCAAGTGCCCCCCAAACTCCAACCCCCGCCCGCTTTGAGCTCCCCGGTGGCCCCCCAACTCCCCAGCCCCCCCCCTTGTTCTGAGGTCCCTAGTGCCTCCCCAGGGGAACGGCAGGGTGCCACCTACTGCTTCTTGGTGCCCAGCTGGGCCTCCCGGCTCAAGTCCTCCCAGGCCTTGCGCTTGGCGCCGAACGGGCTCGTCTGGGGCCCCAGGCTGGCGCCGCTCGGGGACTCTGGGGGGGGGTGGGGGGGGTCACATGGGCTTCAGGAGGGTCCCCAGGTTTGCCCCGGCTCCTCCCCGACCCAGCAGGGGAGCCTCCCCCCCCCCCCCCGACTCATGCACCCCATCACTGCATGGAAGAGACCCGGGGGGGCAGCAGGGGGTGCTCCCTCCGGCAGGCAGGGCTTGGCCCCATGGCGGCGCTAGGGGGCTCGGTGCTGTGGAGGCCGGATGGGGGGCTGAGCAGGGGGCGCTCTCCCTGGCAGGCAGGGCTGGCCCCATGGCCCCGGGGGGCCGGTGTTGCGGGAGGTGCCATTACTCAGACAAGCTGCAAACTGCTCTTCACTTCCTGTCCTAAACGGTGAACCAGCCCCCGCGCCCCACCCCAGAGGGGACGCATCTCCGCGCCGGGCGAGGGGTTCCCCGTATAACCAGCCCCCCCGTGCCCCACCCCAGAGGGGACGTATCTCCGCGCCGGGCGAGGGGTCCCCGTATAACCAGCCCCCCCGTGCCCCACCCCAGAGGGGACGTATCTCCGCGCCGGGCGAGGGGTCCCTGTATAACCAGCCCCCCCGCGCCCCACCCCAGAGGGGACGCATTCTCCGCGCCGGGGCGAGGGGTCCCCGTATAACCAGCCCCCCCGCGCCCCCACCCCAGAGGGGACGTATCTCCGCGCCGGGCGAGGGGTCCCTGTATAACCAGCCCCCGCGCCCCACCCCAGAGGGGACGCATCTCCGCGCCGGGCGAGGGGTCCCTGTATAACCAGCCCCCCCGCGCCCCACCCCAGAGGGGACGCATCTCCGCGCCGGGCGAGGGGTCCCCGTATAACCAGCCCCCCCGTGCCCCACCCCAGAGGGGACGTATCTCCGCGCCGGGCGAGGGGTCCCTGTATAACCAGCCCCCGCGCCCCACCCCAGAGGGGACGCATCTCCGCGCCGGGGCGAGGGGTCCCTGTATAACCAGCCCCCCCGCGCCCCACCCCAGAGGGGACGCATCTCCGCGCCGGGCGAGGGGTCCCCGTATAACCAGCCCCCCCCGTGCCCCACCCCAGAGGGGACGTATCTCCGCGCCGGGCGAGGGGTCCCTGTATAACCAGCCCCCGCGCCCCACCCCAGAGGGGACGCATCTCCGCGCCGGGCGAGGGGTCCCCGTATAACCAGCCCCCCCCGCCCCACCCCAGAGGGGACGCATCACCCGCGCCGGGCGAGGGGTCCCTGTATAACCAGCCCCCCCCGCGCCCCACCCCAGAGGGGACGCATCTCCACGCCGGGCGAGGGTCCCTGTATAACCAGCCCCCCCGCGCCCCACCCCAGAGGGGACGCATCTCCGCGCCGGGCGAGGGGTCCCCGTATAACCAGCCCCCGCGCCCCACCCCAGAGGTGGCTGCATCCAGCGCCGGGCGAGGGTCCCTGTATAACCAGCCCCCGCGCCCCACCCCAGAGGGGACGCATCTCCGCGCTGGGCGAGGGGTCCCTGTATAACCAGCCCCCCCGCGCCCCACCCCAGAGGGGACGCATCACTGCGCCGGGCGAGGGGTCCCTGTATAACCAGCCCCCGCGCCCCACCCCAGAGGGGACGCATCTCCACGCTGGGCGAGGGGTCCCCGTATAACCAGCCCCCCCGCGCCCCACCCCAGAGGTGGCTGCATCCCAGCGCCGGGCGAGGGGTAAAGCACATTAGGATGCCTAGAGCTCTTTCCACAACTGCTCAGATGAGGATCTGGGGACACCCATATGGCTGTGAGGGGCCCTGTACTTCTCCTAGCCCCCTGGTACCCAGCTGTCCCCCCCCCTCGAGCCAGTACCCCCCCCCCCGCACTCACCCACTCCCGGCTCCTGGGCCAGGGCCCCCCCAGCGCCGCGCCCCACTCGGAGTTTGGTCAGGGCCCCGTTCACAATGTCTGCAAGACAGAAAACCGGGCGGAGTCAACCCCACGGCGACCCTCCCCCCCCCCCCGCAGCACTTCCCCCCCCCCCCCGAGGATCGGGGCAGACACCCCAGCTTGGAAGGGTGGAGCCGGCCCCCACCACACCAACGCTCACCCCCAACGCTCCGCCCGCGAAGCCGCTGGCCCCGCTCCGCCAGCCCATCCCCGGGCCCCGCCGGGCTCTGGCAGCCGCCGTCCGGCTCCGGGGCAGGAGCGGAGAGTTTGTCCAGGAGGAACTGGGGGACTCTGCCTAGAGGGGAGACACGGGGGGGGGGGGGGGGTTTAGAGCCAAGATACCCCCGGACCGAGATCCCCTTCCCCGGTCACCCTGGAGCCCCCTGTCTGCAGATCCGGGACACCCCCATCCGGCGGGGCCTTTTGGGGCTACCCAGACCCTAAAGAGCCCCCAGCAGCCCCAGTGCCCAGCCATGCATTGAAGGGCTGGGGGGGGGGGGTCAGACCAGCCCACTGGACATGGGGCATTCAGCAGAGCTGGGGATTATGGGATAGGACACAGCCCCCCACGCCCCTCCTCAGAGGTGGCTGCATCCCGGCGAGGACTCCCTGTACAAACAGCCCCGCGCCCCTCCCCAGAGGTGGCTGCATCCCGGCGAGGGCTCCCTGTATAACCAGCCCCCGCGCCCCTCCCCAGAGGTGGCTGCATTGACCCGCGTAAACTGCCCGCCGTGTACGACTGGACCCAAAGCACTAGAGAGAAACCTCAGCGGGGATTGTAACTATTCCACAGCCCGGGGGGAACCGAGCCAGCCCAGGGGCTCTGGGGAATCCCCATTAGCAGTACAGGGCATAGGACACAGACTTGCTGCTCCGTCCCACTCTCGGAAGGGTCGGCAGTTCCCCTCCCCCCCCAACCCCCCGGTCTGGGGCCCCGCTCACCAATGTGGGGTGCGTGGCTGATCAGGCCTGGACGGCCCCCGCCTGGAGCAGCAGTTGGCGCTCGGCCCCCGGCAGGCCGCTCAGCGCGCCGCTGGGAAGAGGTTGGGGGCGAAGATCACGGCCAGGTTGGGCCTCGTCCATCTTGTTCTCCTGGCACCTGCGGGCAGGGGAAGGTGAGCGGGGCCGGAGGCGAGGGTACGGCCGGGGGGGGAGGGGGCTGCGGGTCGGGAGTGAGGGGCACCGGCGCGCGTACCCACCTGGCCGACACGTCGCGCAG
This sequence comes from Sternotherus odoratus, assembly GCA_032164245.1. NCBI lineage: Eukaryota > Metazoa > Chordata > Testudines > Kinosternidae > Sternotherus > Sternotherus odoratus. The sequence continues at coordinate 12,034,157 of JAVMKO010000043.1, forward strand.
GAAGGTGCAGAAGTAGCGGAGGGCGCGGGCGCTGGGCCGGGGCAGGAGGCAGCTGAGCAGCAGGGTGAGGGGCCCGCGCTGGCCCGGGGCCGGGTGCTGCTGGGCGCGGCACAGGGGGCCTGCAGCGCGGCCGGGATCAGCGGCTCGGGCAGCTGCCGCAGGAATTGCTTGAGCAGCGCGGCCAGATCGCAGGGGGCGGCCGCGGCCAGGCAGGTTTCCCCGGCCTCCAGCTGGGCCTGGAAGGACAGGAGCCCTGAGGAGCATGGGGGGGCGGGGAGGGGCAGATCTGCCACCGCCCCACCCCGTGCCTCAGTTTCCCCAAGCTGGGGTCACGCCCCCCACCCAGCCGGCGTCGTTCCGGGGCAGGCGGGATCTAGGGACAGGCAGAAGGTCGTGAACAACGATCCTGCCACCCCCCCCCCCGTCCCCCGCTTGGCTGCAGAGCCCGGATCTGCCCATGTCCCCACCCCCCACCGTACAGACCCCACCCTGCAGAGAGCAGACGCAGGGGGGTGAAATTGTAGAGGGGGGGGTCAACTTGGGGTCGGGTGGGGGGGGGGGGGAGCCAGGATTCCTGGGTTCTAGCCCCAGCTCTGCGAGGGGAAGGGAGCCTAGTGGTTAGAGCAGGGCACTTGTCCACCGGCCAGCCTACTACTGCCGCCGGCCCAGAGCTCCCCGCCCCCCCCCCCTCCCCCCCCCCCCGGCGCCGGATCTCGCCCTGCCTGGTGCACAATCACTAACCACCATCAGCCACGCGCCGGGGCCCTGTTCCCGGCCCTGTACGTGTCAGCCGGCCGCGGGGTGGGGGAGGAGGCTCGTTATCACGGATGAGCGGGGGAGGGGGGCACCGAGGTCGGGGGGGGGGGTCACGTACCTTCAAGGCCTTGATGCGGGTGACGGAGCCGGATTTCCGGAACAGCCCCTCCGTGTGCAGGTGCCGGCGCCAGGGGCCTCGCAGATCAGCACCAGGAACCTGGGGCAGACACGGGGGGGGGGGGGGGGCGCTAAGGAGGTGACACCCCCCCACATCAGCCCCTCCCCCCCCAACCCTTTCGGGGCCTTGTGGCCAAAACCTCCCCAGGACCATCGGCCTGAGTCTGCCGAGAGCCTGACACAATTGCCCTGGGGGTGGGAGGGTTCTCGCCCCATTTACCCCTCCTCCGCCGCGGGGGTCTCTCTGGGACAAGGGGCTGGACTCCACCACAGCTCTGCTCCGGGGAGGGGTGTCGCCCCCCAAGGGGGGGGGTCTGAGAAGGAGCCCCCACCCCCAACCAACCCACACCCTGTATGGCTCCCCCCTGGTCTGGAATGAGGAGGGGGCAGGGCTACCAAACACAGGGGTGGGGCCCTGCAGTCCCTGCCAGACCCCGAGCTGGGCGATGGGGGGGGGTCTGTTCTCTCCCCCAACCCTCCCTTCCCTCCAGCCCCCCCATGAAGTGATTGGAGGCACGTTTCCTAAGATCCGGGTCCGATACTGGTTCCGGCTGGTGCCGGGCTCTCCCTTTGCCCCCCCCCCGAGATCCCGCCCCCCCTCACCGCGGGTACTCCCTCCACGCTCTCCGAGGGGGGCAGCGCGTGCAGCGGGGTCCCAAACGGGCCGGTGGGCGACGCCAGGGGCGGTTTCTCCTGGCACTGAAAGAGGAGAGAGAGAAGAGACCGGAGCTGTCCGGCATGGGCCCGCCTCCTGGTGCCCATCACCGCGGTCTCTGGGCATCAGACCGGAGGGCAGAGACGGGGATCAGCGCCCGCGCGGCCAGCGGGGAAGAGCTGTGGACGAGAGCAAGCGGCCTCCCTGCCAGCCGACCCATTGCCTCCGGCCTAAAGACTCCCCCCGAACTATGGGCAGTAGAGGGCGTAGGACACACAGAGGAGCAGGGCCGATTGGCGTCATCAGAAGGCAGCTCGGTTCATCCCGACGCCCCGCAGCGAAAGCCCCACACAGATAAAGGGGGGTCCCCTAACTCCCCGCTCCCCCGCCAATATGTGCCCTCTCCAGGGAAAGCGGGGGGGACTCTCAGGGGGTGGGCCCAGGCAGTGGGGCAGGGCTGACGGGGAGAGAAATAGGGTCACAGGAGCTGCTGCTTTGAAGCTCTAAGCGGCACATCCTGTTTCGCACACTCGGCACCCACAACAAGGGAACCGCTGCCGGCGTGACCCGGTTACAGGGGGGGGGGCCCCCCGGCCCTGCGCAACCAGGACGCCCTGAGGCAGAGCCCGGCTGGTTCGGGGGGAGGGGGGGAGCTTGGCAAAGAGCTTCGCAAAAAGGGCCCCCCCCCATTTCCATGGCAGGTGGGGAAACTGAGGCAGAGAGGGGCACCCAGTTTTGCCCAAGCGGAGCTGGGAATGGAACCCAGGAGTCCTGGCTCCCCCTCCCCTCTGCTTCCAACCTCTAGGCCCCACTCCCTCTTCCCATGCTGGGAGGGGAACCCAGGAGTCCTGACAATCAGATCACAAACACTCCTCCCCCGTCTCTAGTGCTCACAGCGACATGGCAGGGCCAGCTGTGCTGTGCCCCCGCCCCCCCCCCCCCCCATCTACAACGGGCTCCACCCCAGACTCAGCCACACGGCCGCCAGTCGGGGCCCACCCCTCCCCCGCTTACGGGCGAGTCGCTCGGGGGGGGTCTCCAGCGCTTGAGCCTCACGCCGGCGCTCCGCAGGTGACGGACAACAGCCTCCGCCAGCTCCCTCCTGTCCGGGCTCGGCATGGCTCCGGGTTCACATCACGCGGACCCGAGGGACACGCCACAACTGGGCAAGGAGGAGAGGGAACGACTTAGCCTGGGGGGGGGGTTCTGTCCCAGCCCCCCCCCTTTCCACCTTTAAATGGGGGACCCCCCCCTCCTTGTATTCACCCGGCTACAGATTTGCAACTGCCTGGCCAGCAGCCACAATCCCCTTTACTCTGCCCCTTGATCTCAGCGTGTGTCCCCCCTGAATCCTGGCCATTCATCTCCCCCCAGCCCCTCCAGTCTCAGGTGCCCCCAATCCTACCCTGTCACCCCCTCTAATCTGTAGCCCCCCCCCCCCAAGAAGCAGGGAAAATCCCTGCTAGGCCCAGCTGCTCCCCCAACCTCCAGCCTCTGGGAGACCCACTGAGGAGAGGAAAGAAGCCACCCTGTGATCTATTTATAAATTCCCCCCACAGTGGGGGCGGGGTGATGCTCGTTAGCCCCACCTTTCCCCCAGCTTGGCCTGAGGCGCTAACGAGCCAATTTCTCTGTAGATCTGTCTGTGCCCGCAGCCTCTCAAAATACCCCCCCCCACACAGCTGCAATTAACCCTTTCAGGTCCCTAGTCCCAATCTAGAGGAGTCCCCCCAAGTCAGTGCTAATTAAGAGCAGCGGACTGGAATTAACCCATTATCGGCCCCAGCTCGGAGGGTTTCTGTAGGAAACAGACATCAGGGCCCCTGTTTGTATTGACCCATCTCTGGGGGGGGGGGGGAGGTCTGCTCCCTCCTCCCCTCCAGCGATGGGGAGGTTAATGGGGGGTCCGTGTGTGTGGATTCAGGGGTGCCCGGCCCAGCCCCGTCCAGTCCCTTCTCCGCGGTTTGCCTGGCTCGGGCCTGGGCGCAGATTTGGCCCCGGTGTAGCTGTGAGGATCTGGGCTGGGCTCGTGGCTGGGGTGGGGGCTTCCCCCACACACACGGGAGAGGCGCCCGGGGAAGCTGCTGGGTTTGGGGCCTGGCGGCGTCTCTCCTGCCGCGTGCAGGACGAGTTAAAAGCGCTTGGTAGCCACGTCCCCGGTTTGCTGGGGATGTATCGGCAAAGGGCCGGGGGGGACGGACATCCCAGCGCCGGCCTAACCGGACCAGAGTGTCGGCCCCCCACAAAACAGGAGAGTGGCTTACAACCCGGGGATTGGTCTGACGGCGATACAGTCCGGGGCCTTTCGACCGGCCTTCCCATGTTCTGGACAGCCAGCTGAAATCACAGGACTCCGGGAGCTGGGGCTTTAGGGAAAGCCCCGGCTCTCCCATGAGCTGCCAATGCGGCGGTTAGAGGCTAAGGTAGCGAGGCACCTAACTCCCATCAGCACCTCAATAACTTTGAGGGTCTGGACTTTTAGGGAGCTGGATTCCTGGTCTGTGCTTGTCCAGGGCCTGTTGCGACCTAGGGGCTGGTCCATGGCTGAGGTGCTACCGTAATATACTTAATAGCAATTGAAATGTACAGCACCTGGCGCAGTGGCCCGTTCCATGACTCCAGTGCTACCATAATACACCTAATAGGAATTGAAATGGACAATTGAAATGTGCAGCGCCTGGCGCAATGGAGGCCTGGGGCTACCACAATACAAATAATTAATTATGGCCCTCGTAATAATCTGTAATACCGTGAGCCTCCCACTGGTATCCCACAGTGCATTGCTTCTCCCAGGCAGATGGGCCTGTCTGGTTACCTGCCTGCTCTCCACTGCTCCGGAGCAGTCTCCTGGACTCCAGAACTGCCCCGCCCAGACGCCAGCATTTTCCCCAGCAGTGGAGGGGTGAAAAACTCTGCCTCTTCGGCCATTTTCACCCCTGCCCTGCCCCGAAACCTAGACAGCGACCCAGCCACGCCGAGCCCGCTCCCTGTGACGCTCAATAGGCCGAGCTCAGGGAGTCTGTCGCCGTGGGGCAGGTTTTCCAACCCTTCGATCATCCTCGCGGCTCTTCTCTGGCCCCTCTCCCATTGACCCACCTCCTTCCTGACTGGGGGGCACCAGGACTGGACACCGGGGGCCCAGCAGCGGTCGTGCCAGGGCCAGACACAGAGGGGAAATAACCTCTCCGCTCCCACGGGAGAATCCCCGGTTTATGCAGACCAGGGACCAGCCATCCCTCCATCCATCATCCCTCCATCCATCCCTCCATCCATCATCCCTCCATCCCTTCCTCCATCCCTCCATCCCTTCCTCCATCCCTCCATCCATCATCCCTCCATCCCTCCATCCATCATCCCTCATCCTTCCTCCATCCCTCTATCCCTTCTCATCCCTCCATCCCTTCCTCATCCCTCCATCCCTCCTCCATCCTCCATCCCTCCATCCCTCCCTCCGTCCCTCCCTCTATCCATCCCAATACACCATCCATCCATCCACCTTCATCCATCCATCCCCTCCCTATCGCTCCCTCCGTCCATCCCTTCCTCCATCCCTCCATCCCTTCCTCATCCCTCCATCCGTCCCTCCCTCCATCCCAATACACCCATCCATCCATCCCTTCATCCATCCATCCCTCCCTATCCCTCCCTCCCCTCCATCCCTTCCTCCATCCATCCCTCCATCCCTCCGTCACTCCCTCCATCCCACCCTCCATCCCTTCCTCCATCCCTCCATCCAGCCATCCCAATACACCCCATCCATCCATCCCTTCATCCATCCATCCCTTCCTCCATCTGTCCATCCATCCGTCCATCCCTCCCTCCATCCCTTCCTCCATCCCTCTATCCATCCAGCCCAATACACCCCGTCTATCCCACCCCTTCCTCCGTCCATCCATCCATCCCAATACTCCCGTCTATCTATCTAATCTAATCTATCTATCCATCCATCGCTCTCAGACACCCCCCAGCCCCCGCGGGGGCCACGGCTCCGGCCCCATTCCTGGGCCCTTGGGCCCCAGGGGAACAGCTGCCCTCGCTCACCACGGCATTTTTATATTTCCTTCCTTCCTTCCTCCCGCAGCTCCGAACAAGGCCGGTTTATTCACTTCTGCAGACGCAGCACCCACGGTCCTGCAAGCCGGGCTGGATCTCACCCGGGCCCAGACGGGCGTCCCCCCAGGACAGGGACTAGGGTGGGGGTTCAGTAGGGGGCGTGCTCCCTCCACAGTCCGGGCTGACCCCCCAAACCCCGCGCCGCCGCCCAGAGGTGCTGCGCTGCAGGGAGACCGGGTGACGGGGGTCAGCAGGAGGCGCTCTTCAACTCTCATTCGTCTCTCGAAGGTGGTGTGCAGCGTTGCTGTGAGCTGTTAAACGGCTGTGGGGCCTCACCCCAGAGGCAGCTGCATCTTAGCGCTGGCTGAGGAAGCCCTGTATAAACAGCTGCCATGCCCCACTCAGAGACGGCTGCACCTCTGTCCTGGGGGAGGGATCTCTGTATAAACAGCTGCCATGCCCCACTCCAGGGACGGCTGCACCTCTGTCCTGGGGGAGGATCTCTGTATAAACAGCTGCCATGCCCCACTCCAGGGACGGCTGCACCTCTGTCCTGGGGGAGGGATCTCTGTATAAACAGCTGCCAGGCCCCACTCCAGGGACGGCTGCACCTCTGTCCTGGGGGAGGGATCTCTGTATAAACAGCTGCCATGCCCCACTCCAGGGACGGCTGCACCTCTGTGCTGGGGGAGGGATCTCTGTATAAACAGCTGCCAGGCCCCACTCCAGAGACGGCTGCACCTCTGTGCTGGGGGAGGGATCTCTGTATAAACAGCTGCCATGGCCCCACTCCAGGGACGGCTGCACCTCTGTCCTGGGGGAGGATCTCTGTATAAACAGCTGCCATGCCCCACTCCAGAGACGGCTGCACCTCTGTCCTGGGGGAGGATCTCCGTATAAACAGCTGCCAGGCCCCACTCCAGAGACGGCTGCACCTCTGTCCTGGGGGAGGATCTCCGTATAAACAGCTGCCATGCCCCACTCCAGAGACGGCTGCACCTCTGTGCTGGGGAGGGATCTCTGTATAAACAGCTGCCATGCCCCACTCCAGAGACGGCTGCACCTCTGTCCTGGGGGAGGGATCTCTGTATAAACAGCTTGCCTCCCCGGGCCCCAGAAACTGGCTGCATTTGAGTGATTTTGATGAGCTTTTGGCTCCTTTAGGACAAAGGACACTAGCTGAGCATGTTCCCAGGCCCGATCAGGGTCATCTTATTACCCCCCAGGTGTGAAGTACAAAAGGCTCAGGCCGGGTCAGGCTTAGCCGACAACGGGAGGTTTCCGATCAGCCAGCCAGTGCTACTGAAACGTGTTAGCCAACGGCCGCCGACACCGGGCTGGACAAGTTTACGGACGACGCTGGCCTGCTGAAACTCCCAGGAATTATCAACAACTCCTGGAGAGCCCGGACTCCTGGGTTCTGTTCCCAGCTCTGGGAGGGGAGTGGGGTCTAGTGGTTGGAGCAGGTGACCGGGAGTCAGGACTGGAGGGGAGTGGGGTCTAGTGGTTGGAGCAGGTGACCAGGAGTCAGGACTGGGAGGGAGTGGGGTCTAGTGGGTGGAGCAGGTGACCGGGAGCCTGGACTCCTGGGTCCTGTTCCCAGCTCTGGGAGGGGAGTGGGGTCTAGTGGTTGGAGCAGGTGACCAGGAGTCAGGACTGGGAGGGGAGTGGGGTCTAGTGGGCGGAGCAGGTGACCGGGAGCCTGGACTCGTGGGTCCTGTTCCCAGCTCTGGGACGGGAGTGGGGTCTAGTGGTTGGAGCAGGTGACCAGGAGCCTGGACTCCTGGGTCCTGTTCCCAGCTCTGGGACGGGAGTGGGGTCTAGTGGTTGGAGCAGGTGACCGGGAGTCAGGACTGGGAGGGCAGTGGGGTCTAGTGGTTGGAGCAGGTGACTGGGAGCCTGGACTCCTGGGTTCTCTTCCTGGATTCGGAAGGGGGCGCATGATTGGGTGGGAAAAGGGGGACAGCGAGGCCGGACTCCTGGGTTCTTTCCCCTGCTGCGGACAGACAGGAATGGCCTCGCTGTCGCTCACCCCCCCCGTCCTGACATCACACCAGTTCCCTTTTTGTAATCGCCCATCAGCACAAACGTTACCAGTTCCTTTTGACTCAGCGCGGCCGCAGCGCCAGGTCCCGCCCCGGGGCCCACCGCCCAGAGCTGGGGCCGGAGGTTTCTCCTCTTTCCCCCGCGCACAAGGGCCGGGGGGCAGCCGGGCCGGGGGATCTCGGCGCTGCGCGTTGTGGGAGCGAGGGGGGGGGCAGCGTTCACACCCCCGGCTCGCCCCAGCTGAGCTGGGCCATGAACAGAAAAGAGAGCAAGAGGTAAGTGAGCGGCGCCGGCTCCTGTCAGCTCCGGGGCTTTCCTGGGGGCCCTTCCAGCCCCCGCAGCTTCTCCTTTTCGGGCCTTTCAGTCGCCGTCCCCCCCGCCCCCCCCACAACGACCGCTTTTCACTTCCCGAGAGGGCGCTGCCCAGCGCCGCCCCGCGCCCCCAGCCCCGAGAGCGGGGAACGGCGCGCCGGGGCCCGGGCAGGGATGCGGCCACCTCTGGGGGGAGAGCGGAGCTCGGTGGGAGGGCTGGTGAGAGGAGGGGGGGCCGCCGGGCGCCCTCGTAAGGGTCTCGGGGCCGGGGGGGGGGGGTGTCTGGAGCGGATCCTGCTCAGGGAGGTTACAACTGGCCAGAGGGGCCAACTTGAGGATGGGGTGAAAGCAGCACCCCCTAGACGGGAAAGGGGGGTCCCATTCCTACCCCCCAGAGCCAGCCAGTCCCCCCCTGGGGCCAGCACCCCCTAGAGGAGACAGGTCCCCTGCCCCACCCGAGCCAGCCAGACCCCCTGGGGCTGGATCGCCAGCACCCCCTAGAGGGGAAAGGGGGTCCCAGTCCTACCCCCCTGCGCTCGCCAGTCCCTGCCCTGGGGCGGGGTGGGAGCCGGTGCCCCCTAGAGGAGCGAGGCCTCACGTCCCATTCCCTGCCCCCACGAGCCAGCTGGTCCCCCCCGCCCCCCGGCCTCTCGTTCTCAGCGGTGGATTTAGCGGCCTGCAGTTTCTGCACCCCAGGGCTTGCCGATTCTGGGCAATCCTAGATGTCAGGGAATGAACCGCCCCCCCCCCCCCATCCCCGCCGTTTGCCCCAGCCCAAGGCCTGGGCCCGGATCCTTCCTCATTAGCACTCACCCCTCGGTGATCCCCACGGGAGCTGCAGCTGGAGAAGCGCAGAGTCCCCAGTGACGTGAGTGAGTGAGGCGCGAGTGGAGGGAGAACCACCCTAGCCACTGCGTGGGGCTGTGTTGGTCAGCGAGCTGGGGGGCAGGGTGGGAGCAGCGGTCCCACTGTTCGGTGGGTGCTTGCTTGGGGGAACCGCGCAGACAGCGGATTGGTTGGTTGCACTGGCCATAGCGTCGGCCTGAGACTGGCTGTAGGGTCGGCTGCGGGGGCTAGAAACCGGAATGGGAAAAGGTCCATTACCGTCCAGCTGCTCTAATGGCTGGCATCTAGGAGGCCTAGAGAGGTCTAGGGGTCAGAGCAGGGGGGTGGCTGGGAGCCAGGACTCCTGGGTTCTGTCCCCGGCTCTGGGAGGGGGAGTGGGATCTAGTGGTTAGAGCGGGGGAGGGCTGGTAGCGAGGACTCCTGGGTTGTATCCCCAGCACCGGGAGGGGAGTGAGGTCTAGTGGTTAAAGCAGGAAGCTGATAGCTAGGACTCCTGGGTTCTGTCCCTGCTTCCGGGAGGGGAGTGGGATCTAGGGGTCAGAGCAGGGGGATGGCTGGGAGCCAGGACTCCTGGGTTCTGTCCCCGGTTCCGGGAGGGGAGTGGGGTCTGGTGGTTAGAGCAGGGGGTGCTGGGTGGCCCAGAGAAAAGCCCCCCCAAACCACCAGGCAGCATCAGCTTTCCCCGCAGTGCAGCCCTGTGGCATGGAAGGGCCTTGGGCAAGAAGTGATGGGGGGGGAAGTGCTCTGGGCACCCCCGGGCCCTGCCCCCAGGGAGGTGGGGGCCCGGCGCTGTGGTCCATGGCGCAATGCGGCTGCTGGAAATGCAGAAGCAAGGCGGATGCCCCTGCCAGGAAAGGGGCAGGAAGCTGCTGGGAGCCCGGCTCTGGGAGGGCAGTGGAGACTAGTGGTTAGAGCGGGGAGGGGGCTGGGAGCCAGGACTCCTGGGTTCTCTCCCCAGCTCTGGGAGGGGAGTGAGGACTAGTGGTTAGTCCGGGGAGGCTGGGAGCCAGGACGTCTGGGTTCTCTCCCAGCTCTGGGAGGGCAGTGGGGACTAGTGGTTAGAGCGGGAAGGAGACTGGGATCCAGGACTCCTGGGTTCTCTCCCCAGCTCTGGGAGGGGAGTGGGGTCTTGGGTTGTAAGGCACCCAGTACAGCGGTGCCCACACTTCTCTCCCGGGGTCGAGCTGCAGCTCCTCTGCCACTGAGTCTGCTCTTTGCAGTGCCCCAGGGGACCCCGCTTACTGCAACAATCCTCGCTGGTCACACACTCTCAGGGGTTAAGCGTAGCTCCTCCGCCCCCCGAAACCGCGTCTGACTTCAGCACACCTGCTCCCCCTTCGTTCTACTGCTCCCCAGTCACTTACTGCAGGAAGTGCCGTTCACAGGGTTGTGGTGCATCCCACCTCTGCCACCAGTTGTCACGGAGTGTGGGGAGTCCGGTCCCTGCACCCCCACTTCCTGGGATTCACAGAGACTCTCAGGCAGCCAGTAGATTAGAAGGTTTATTGAGATGACAGGAACCATCCAACTCAGAGCTTCCTAGTCTAGACAGGACCCCTCAGTCAGGCCATTCTGGGGGACCGGGAGATGAGGCCCAGGGTTTTGGGCTCCCGGCCTTGTTCCCCGTCTTCTTTCTCCCTCCTACCCTGAACAACCGCCCAGCCAAACTGTTTCCCTGCCTACTTCCTGCCCCCTCCCCCCAAGCCCTTGTTAGAAACACCCAGACATCCAGCTTCCCATCACCTGGCTGGGGTCAGGTTACATCCCAGCATCACCTGTCCCCCCCCCCCCCCCCGTATGTCTCACTACCTGCGTGACCGATTACTCGTTACATTAATTGCCCCCCCCCCCCGGCTCTGGCCTGGCAAAGCCTCCTCTGTCCTCTCCTGGCATCAGCTGGGCACCCCCAGCCTGGCACATGCAGCGCTGTGGGTCCCACGCGTCCCGCCCCCCCCCCCCCCGCCCGCATGGCTGTCTCTGCCCCTCACCTGCTGCGTGCCGAATCCCGGCGCGGGGTGTGGTGGGGGGCTCTGGGGAGGGCCAGGACGGCGTGGGGGGCCCCAGGTCTGCCCTGCCGGGGGAAGCCCCCCGGGGCTGTCGCACTTCCCCCCTTCCTGACTCAGTTTCCCCTTTTTTGTTTTTCTTTTCATGTGGCTTTAGCACTGCAAGGGCAGCGGGGGGGGGGGTGTCTAATGATTGGGGGAGGGGGCCGGGTCCCCCGGACTCCTGGGTTCTGTCCCAGCTCCAGGAGGAGAGTGGGGTCTAGTGATTAGAGCAGGGGGTGGGGGGGCTGGGACCCCGGACTCTTGGGTTCTGTCCCAGCTCCAGGAGGAGAGTGGGGTCTAGTGATTAGAGCAGGGGGGGCTGGGACCCCCGGACTCCTGGGTTCTGTCCCAGCTCCAGGAGGAGAGTGGGTCTAGTGATTAGAGCGGGGGGGGGGGGGGGGGGCTGGGACCCGGACTCCTGGGTTCTATCCCAGCTCCAGGAGGAGAGTGGGGTCTAGTGATTAGAGCGGGGGGGGGGGGGGGCTGGGACCCGGACTCCTGGGTTCTGTCCTAGAGCAGGGAGTGACCGGGAGGCAGGATGCGGGTTTGGTCCCGGGGGGTGCCGCGGTCGCAGGTCGACGTGACTCTCGGACTGACCCCCCCACCCCCCCCCAGGAAGTCGCGGGCGGAATGTCCCAACCCCGGGCCCGGCAAGATCCGCCAGCGGGGGACGGACCCGGCGTCGAATGACCTGCCCCACCCCCGGGGAGATCCGCACCGCCCTCGCCGGCCTGGCGCTGGGGGAGCTGAGCAAGACCTGCAGCCTGGAGCAGCTCGTGGAGAAATGTCTCAACTCCTTCGGTAAGGGGGCTGCCCCCCCCCGACCCGCGGCCCCCCGGGGCTCCCCCCCCCAGCGCCCCCCCCTCCTGACCCGCGACCCCCCGGGGCTCCCCCCCAGCGCCCCCCCCGACCCGCGGCCCCCCGGGCTCCCCCCCCAGCGCCCCCCCTCCTGACCCGCGGCCCCCCCGGGGTCCCCCCCAGCGCCCCCCCTCTTGACCCGCGGCCCCCCGGGGCTCCCCCTCCCAGCGCCCCCCCCTCCTGACCCGCGCCCCCCCTCCCAGCTCTGCCGGCGCCCCCCCACTCCCGACCCTCGGCCCCCCTGCGCTCCCCCTCCCAGCGCCCCCCCTCCTGACCCGCGCCCCCCCTGGGCTCCCCCTCCCAGCGCCCCCCACTCCCGACCCGCGCCCCCCCTGGGCTCCCCCTCCCAGCTCTGCCGGCGCCCCCCATTCCCGACCTGCGGCCCCCCTGCCCTGACAGGTCCCCCCCCCCAGGAGAAGGGCTGAGACCCGGCCAACTCATGACTCTCAATGGGGTGGAATCCAGCTGCCCCCTCCCGTGCAGCAAACGTCCCCCCCGCCCCCATTCATGCGCCTCGCGGCCCCTCTGCCCCCCACCCCACGGGGCCGTTAACCCTTCCCCTGCCGTTGCCTCCCCAGCCCCGGACGGCGGCCTGTGCCGCAGCGACTACACGGTGAACATGACGCTGACCGTGCACCGCTGGGTCGTGCCCTCGGCTGACCTCGCCCGCCACCTCCTGGCGCTATATCCTGCCCCCGCCCCGGGCCCCCAGGCCAGGCCGGGACCCCCCCCCCCCGGGCAGTGGGGCAGAGGGGGGGCTGGGGTCACACAGGGCAGGCAGGGATGGGATGCGGGGGGCTCGGCGGGGGGAGGGGCCTGGGCAGGGCGGTTCACCCCCAGCAGGGGGCGCTGCGTGGAGAACAGACCCGGGAGCGGGGGTTGGGGGGGCTCCCAGGACTCCTGGGTTCTGTTCCCCGGGGATGGAGCCTTAACTTTGAGCCACCTACCGGGAGGCGGCTGGGGAGGAGCAGATGGAAAGACGCCAACGGATCTGCCACTTCGTCAGGTGAGAGCCCCCCCCCCGTGCCCCCAGCCCCCCCCACTGCTCCCCCAGCCCCCCCACTGCTCCCCATCCCCGTGCCCCCAGCCCCCACTGCTCCCCCATCCCTCCCACTGCTCCCCATTCCCCCATCCCCCCGTGCCCCCAGCCCCCCCACTGCTCCCCCAGCCCCCCCACTGCTCCCATCCCCCGTGCCCCCAGCCCCCACTGCTCCCCCATCCCTCCCACTGCTCCCCATTCCCCCATCCCCCGTGCCCCCAGACCCCCCACTGCTCCCCCACACCCCCCACTGCTCCCCATCCCCCGTGCCCCCAGCCCCCACTGCTCCCCCATCCCTCCCACTGCTCCCCATTCCCCCATCCCCCCGTGCCCCCAGACCCCCCACTGCTCCCCCACACCCCCCACTGCTCCCCATCCCCCGTGCCCCCATCCCCCCACTGTTCCCCATCCCCCGTGCCCCCAGCCCCCACTGCTCCCCCATCCCCCCCACTGCTCCCCCAGACCCCCCACTGCTCCCCCAGCCAACACTGCTCCCCCAGCCCCCTACTGCTCCCCATCCCCCGTGCCCCCAGCCCCCACTGCTCCCCCAGACCCCCCACTGCTCCCCCAGCCAACACTGCTCCCCCAGCCCCCTACTGCTCCCCATCCCCCGTGCCCCCAGCCCCCACTGCTCCCCCAGACCCCCCACTGCTCCCCAGCCAACACTGCTCCCCCAGCCCCCTACTGCTCCCTATCCCCCGTGCCCCCAGCCCCCACTGCTCCCCCATCCCTCCCACTGCTCCCCATTCCCCCATCCCCCCGTGCCCCCAGACCCCCCACTGCTCCCCCCACCCCCCACTGCTCCCCATCCCCCGTGCCCCCATCCCCCCACTGTTCCCCCATCCCCCCACTGCTCCCCCATCCCCCCACTGCTCCCCCATCCCCCCGTGCCCCCATCCCCCACTGCTCCCCCATCCCCCCCACTGCTCCCCCATCCCCCCCACTGCTCCCCATCCCCCCCTGTTCCCCCATCCCCCCCACTGTTCCCCCATCCCCCCACTGCTCCTCCGTGCCCCCACTGCTCCCCATCCCCCCACTGCTCCCCATCCCCCACTGCTCCCCCATCCCGCACTGCTCCCCCATCCCCCCACTGCTCCCCATCCCCCCACTGTTCCCCCATCCCCCCACTGCTCCTCCGTACCCCCACTGCTGACCCCTCCCCCCACTGCTGCTCTGTGCCCCCCTCGCTCCCTCCTGCCCCCTCCGCTCCCCCTGCCCCCACACTGCTCCCCCACCCTGTATCGCTCCCCTGTCCCTGCAGTCCCCCTCCCTCCAATGCACCCCGTTCCCGCCGTGCTCCCCCTCCTCTCCCAACGCTCCCTGCCCCTCCCGCCCCGCAAGCGCCCGGGGGGGGGGGGCGACCTGCAGCCGATGCCCTAACCCTGCCCCTCCCCCCCAGGTACTGGATCACGCATCACCCCGAGGCCTTTCGCCTGGAGCCCCGGCTGGAGGAGGCCATGGGGGAGCTGTGGCAGGCCGTGCAGACCGCGGGCCACGGGCACTGCCAGCCGGCGGACACAACCCACGTGTAAGGATGGGCCCGGCCCGGCCCCCCCTTGGGGGGATAGTAGGAGTGTGTAGGTGGGTGGGGCTGGGCACGAGTGGGTGTGTTTGTGCACACAGGGGGGTGCACAGGTGAGTGTGCTCTACACAGGATGTGAGTGTGCATGGGCACATGGGATGTGTGCATAGGTGAGTGTGCTTTGCACTGGGTGTGGGTGTGCATGGGTGTATAGAGTGTGCACTGGAAGTGGGGGGGGTGGGCTCATGGGGGGTGCACCAGTGTGCAGGGTGTACACGAGTGTGTTCATGCACCGGGTGTGGGTGTGCACGGGTGAGTGTGTACTCTGGGTGTGGGCGTGCCTGGCTTGAGTGTGCTTTGCACTGGGTGTGGGTGTGCACGGGTGAGTGTGTACTCTGGGTGTGGGCGTGCCTGGGTGTATAGAGTGTGCACGGGAAGCGGGTGTGCATGGGCCCATGGGGAGGTGTGCCCCGACAGGGGGGCGATTGTGCGGGCATCTATGTCCCGGCCCGTCTAACCTGCTCCCCTCCCGCCCCCCCAGATGGACCCGCAGGCTCAGCGTCCAGAGCAGCCCCAATTGCAACAAGAAGCGGAAAGTGTCTCTGCTCTTCGACCACCTAGACGCCGCGGAGCTCGCCGAGCACCTGAGCTACCTGGAGTTCAAAGCCTTCTGCCGCATCTCGGTGAGCGCCCTTCCCCCGCAGCCTCCCACGGCCCGCCCGCCCCACGGCCCCCCCTCCACTTTGGGGCCAACAGCTGGACCGAGCTGCGATCGCAGATCCCACCACCCGGCCAGCTCTCCCGCTGCGGGTCTGAGAGCAGCAGGGCAGATCCCACTGCTCACACCCAGCTCCTGGAGATCAGCGCCGTGGATCCCACCGCTGGCACCAGTCCCTGGGCCTCGGCCAGCTCTGGCGCCCTGGGTCTGAGAGCGGCTCAGTGCCTTGATTGCTGAGTTTCCCTCCGTCTCTCCCTCCCCACCGCCCCGGGCAGTACCTGGATTACAGGAGCTACGTGCTGCAGGGCTCCGTGCGGGACAATCTGGCCCTGGAACGCTCCGTGGCCCTTTGCAACAGCATCTCCCAGTGGGTGCAGGTCATGATCCTCAACCGGCCCACGGCGCCGCAGCGAGCCGAGGTCTTCACCAAATTCATCCGCGTCACACAGGTGAGGGCGCCGCAGTGCGGGGACGGGGGAAGGGCCAGGTCCAAGAGTCCTCCACAAAGCAGATCCGGGGGGGGGGGGGAATGGGGGAGAGCCGGGGGGGGGGGACGTGGGAGCCAGTGCAGGGCCGTGCGTGTGAATGCACGGAGGTGTGCGTCTCGGCGTAGGTGGGTGTGCACAAGTGTGCACACGCACAAGTGTGTGTGAGAGGCCACGCCAGGGGGCGTGGGCGCATCTGAGTGCGTGGCAGTGCACGGGGGGGGGGGAGTGTGCAAGGCCACGTGCGTGAAAAGACTCGCGTGTGCGAAGGAGCGTGAGCCGGCAGGGACCTGGGGGAACCCGGCGCCTGACCCCCCCCCAACTCTCTGCCCCCCCAGAAGCTGCGCCAGCTGCAGAACTTCAACACGCTGATGGCGGTGCTGGGCGGGCTTTGTCACAGCGCCATCTCCCGCCTCAAGGACACCCACGCCCACCTGCCTCAGGAGGTCACCAAGGTGGGCCCCGCCCGCCCCACACCTGCCCCACCAGGGGGCGGCTCGGCTTCACCCCCCCCCCCAGCTGGCCGGGGGGCCCCTCTCCCGGGGGAGGTCTGGGGGCGGGGAGGGCGTTAGGTGTCTCCCAGCTGCCCCCCCCAGGCTGTCGCTGGCCCCCCCAGGGCAGGAGCCGGGCAGGGCCGTGTCTCCTCTCCCCCCCCCCCCCCACCGTGGGGCTCCCCCTGCCCCTAGCCGTCCGCAGAGCTGGGGATGGGGACGGGGAGGGGGGGGCTGATCTCTGACCCTCTCCCCCCTCCCGGCCCCCCCCAGACGCTGGCGGAGATGACGGAGCTGCTCTCCTCCTGCTGCAACTACAGCGCCTACCGGCGGGCCTACGGGGAGTGCTCCGGGTTCAAGATCCCCCATCGTGGGGGTGCACCTCAAGGACCTGGTGTCCCTGCACGAGGCCCTGCCCGACCGCCTGGGGGGGCAGCTGAACCTGAGCAAGCTGCAGAGCCTCTACCAGCAGGCGCTGGAGCTGCGGGCGCTGCAGCAGGCCGTGCCGCCCTTCGCCGCCAACAAGGACCTGGTGCACCTGCTCACGGTGAGCCCCCGCCCCGGGCGTGCCAGAGGGTAGGGTCAGGCGTGCGAGGGTGGGTGTGTGCGAGAGAATGGGGGGGTGAGATGTGGAAGTGGGTGGGGCTGGGCGCACGGGGGGGGGTGCAAGGTGTGTGAAAGGTGAAGATTGATGGTGCAAGAGGGCGGGGCTGGGTGGAAGAGTGCAAAGATGGGTGTGCAAGGTGGGTGGGGGTGCACGGGGGGGCAGGTGCAAGGGGACTCAGGAAGGGTGGAGCTCAGGGAATGCCCCACTTTCCCCCTTCCCCCGTCACAGGGCGCAGTAGGGCAGGGGCCCAGCTTGCTTCCACCACCCCACATGCAAATAGGGCCCAGTGAGCTGAGCGTGGCGGCACACACAGACCTACCAGCGGGGAACGGGGGTGCCATTGCACAACTACCCCCCGGTGCCATCGCACGACTGCACCTCGTGCAAATGGCTCAGCCCCTGGCCAGCAGGGGGCAGCGATCCCAGCCCAATACCCCCTCTCCAGTAGGGTCAAGGGTCCAGGGGGACCCGCCCCCCCCCCAGCCTCTCACCCCCTTCTCTGCCTCTCTCGCCAGCTCTCCCTCGACCTCTACTACACGGACGATGAAATCTACGAGCTGTCCTACGCCCGGGAAGCCCGCTGCCCCAAGTCCCTGGTAAGCTGGGGGGGAGCTGAACTGGGACCCCCCTCCAACCGCCTCGCCCTGTTTCGGGGCCCTCGTCTCTGACCCTCCTTCTTCTGCCCTCCCGCAGCCGGCCACCCCCATCAAGCCCCCCGTGGTGGTGGAGTGGGCGCCGGGCGTGGCCCCGAAACTGGACCGGCTCACCATCAGCAAACACGTCCAGCAGATGGTGGAGGTGAGCCAGGCGCCCCCCCCGGGCCGCGGACAGCCTAACACGGCCGGTAGCCACCTGCCCCGAGCCAGCTGGGGGGGGGGGAGCACGTCACGGTGTGCAGTTGCCGGGGGGGGGGGGTGTAGTTGGCGCGGGCGGGGGTCAGGCAGTTGATGCTGCCCCCCAGGCCTGGAACAGGCAGGACTCAACCCAGGGACGCTCAAGGGAGCAGCTCCTCTGGCTGGCAGCAGCAGTGAGGCTGTTATCCCTTTATATGGACCATCCCCTGGGGGAGGCACGGCCCCCTGCAGCCTGTCTCAGGGCAGAGGGTGCACTCAGGACCATATAGGATCCGCCCCCCTGGTGGGCAAAGCGGGGGGGGGGGGGGTATCTGCCCATTTGATGCCAGGATACAAAGCAATTTCCCCCAGCCATACCCCACCCAAAGGGCAGACAGGTCAGCCTGGGGTGTCACCCTAGATCGAGGGGGGGCTCCCAGCGGGTATTGGGGGCAGGGGTGGGGGTAGGCTCACGCTGTCCCGCCGCTAGTTAATACTCCCCCCACCCCAGTCCGTATTTAAGAATTACGACCACGACCAGCGCGGCTGCATCTCCCCCGAGGACTTTGAAAAGATTGTGGCCAGTTTCCCCTTCTCCTTCTACGGCCTGGGGAAAGACCGGTGAGTGTGTGGGGCCCGGACTCCTGGGTTCTATCCCCAGCTCGGGGGGGGGGGGGGGCTGGGAGCCAGGACTCCTGGGTTCTATCCCCAGCTCGGGGAGGGGGGTGGGGCTGGGAGCCAGGACTCCTGGGTTCTATCCCCAGTTCTGACTCACTGCAAGTTGCTCCCTGCCTCAATTTCCCCCTGCAAGGCCCCTTTGTCAGTCTCTCCCCCCCCCTCACTGTCCCGCTCCCATCCCGGCAGCGAGGGGCCCTACAGCCGCCAGGAGATCACTGACTACTTCATGCGGGCCTGTGCCGTCTTCTCCAAACTGGGCCTCGGCTTCCTGCACGACTTCCAGGAGGCCACCTTCAAGAAACCCACCTTCTGCTACAGCTGCAACGGCTTCGTAAGTGACAATCCCAGACCTGCCCCCAGGGGCGCCCCAAATAGCCACAGCCCCCCCCCCAGGAATTCTGCCCCACATCCTTCTCCCAGGGGGCAGTAGTGGGGGGAGGTTAACTCCTCACCCAACTCATCCCCTAATTCATGGACACCACCCGTGTCTGGGGGGGTCCATCCCCAGCAAAATCCCCTCCCCCCTTCCCAGGGACAATGCCCCCCCCCTTCCCCGGGCCAGCTAACGGGCTCCCCTCTCTCTCCTCTAGTTGTGGGGTGTCTCCAAGCAGGGGTACAGATGTCGCGGTAAGTGCGGCCCTAGTGGGCTAACGTGTGGGGAGAATAGTGGTAATGGGGCTAGGGCGGGGCAAAGGGCCCATGGGACTAAACAGTCCCCGGGGCGCGTCTGTCCAGCTACTGAGAGCTGCCTCCTGCTGGCGTGAGACAGAACTGCACAGCTGTGTGTCCTGGGCCCTGCACGGCTCACCACAGAGGGGGATTCTCTGGGCACTGCAGGGGGTGGGAGGGCTGGGATCCCCCCTGGAAGGGGGGGGATACCAGCCCCCCCCAGATGACATCACGTGTCGCCCCCTCTCCCCAGACTGCGGCATGAGCTGCCACAAGCAGTGTAAGGACCTGGTGGAGCTGGAGTGCAAGAGGCGGTTCCACGCCAGAGCCCCGGAGGGGGGGACGCCCCGTGGGGCCACGCCCGCCGCCACGCAACACCCCAGCTCAGGTACTGCGGGGGGGGGGGGGTACAGTCCATACCCCCTGCCCTCACCCCATCGACCCATGGGCCTCCCCTCTCCCCCTGACGGTGGACTGGCCCGTGGCATGACCCATTTTAAATGGGCACAAGCATGGTAACACCCCCCCCCTTTCCAGATTGTCTCCCTCCTACTTCCAGACAGTGGCACAGCCCATGGCCTGCCCCATTGAAAGGGCTACATCTCCCCCGTGGCAGGGTCAGTGGAACGCCCCGTTGCCATCCCCATCTCCCCCCCTACCTCAGGTAGTGGCACAGCCCGTGGCCTGCCCCCTTTAAAGGGCCCCTGATCTCCCCCGTGGCAGGGTCAGTGGAACGCTCCATTGCCATCCACATCTCCCCGCACCTCAGGCAGTGGCACAGCCCGTGGCCTGCCCCCTTTAAAGGGCCCCCTCTCCCCCCGGCAGGCTCGGAGGAGGAGGCCTTCCCCTTTCCCCCGGCGGGCGAGCCGGCGGAGGAGCGGGCCGTGCTGCTGGCGGGGGTGCCGGCCGGCCGGCGGCGGACCCAGGACGCATGGACGCAGACGGACGGCGACAGCCCCACGGCGGAGGGCCACGGGCCCCACGGCGGAGCGGGCGGCTGCAGCAGGGACCAGAAGCTCCGGGAGCAGCTGCAGGAGCTGGAGAAGGTGAGACCCCCAAACAGGGGCACAAAGGGGGGGGTGTGCTTTGGAGACCACCCCTCCCCCGGGGCTGGGCATGCCAATGGGGCCACCCATGGGGGGGGGGGGGGGAGTTGGTTGGACTAAAGGGGGCTCCCCCCCCCCTCCCCACTGCAGGAGCGAAACCGGCTGCTGCTGGAGAACATCGGGCTGCACTGCCGCAACGCCCAGCTGGAGGTGGAGAACGGGCGGCTGCTGACGGGCGAGGCCGAAGGGCACTGGGGCAAGGCGGAGGAGGGGGGGCACGGCCAGGCCTCGCTCACCCTGCTCCTGGAAGGGGTGGACTCCCTGCACCTGCACCGCGACTCCAAGGCGTGAGCCTACCGGACCGGCCGCGCCCGGCGCCACCCAGGGACTCAAAGCCGGCGGCGCGGCCCCGCGCCCGGGCACCGCGGCTCCCGGACTGTACCTGGGCACGGCCCCAATAAAGGGAGCGGATCTTTGTGGAGCCAGGCCTGGGCCACCCGCTCTCTGCTCCATGCCGCCGAGCGACGGGGCGCCTGCCGACCGCGCCAAGGCCGGCCTTGCCTCAGTTTCCCCTCCTGGGCGAGAGCGTCCAGGGTAATAACGGGCGTGATGGGGGGGATCCCCAGACCAGCATCGCAATCCCCTGAAATTCAGAGCCCTGAACCCCAGGATTCGGGTCACGTGGGGAGAGGTGAATGTGCCCCCCCCCACACACACACACACTGAGGGGGAAAGGGTTCGAGGGGCCAGGACTGGGTATTGGCAGAGCTGTGCGGGGAGGGGAGCCCCGGGTTGGGGAGACCCGGGTTGGGGGGGGGTGCCGCACTGCAGGATGGGGGCCCATGAGAATAGCACGCAGCCCCTCTCTGCTTGGCCCAAACTCGCCTCCCGGCTGCAGCCCCTGCGGGGGTGGACAGACCCCAGGATACCGCCGCCCCCCCCGCCCCACACACCCTGGCGCTTTCACGGGAACAGCCTTTCGCTCGGACACTTTAATCTCCTGGGAAGGGCCCTTCGGATCCATTCAAACAATGGGGGGGGGAGGGGGAAGGGTACAAACCGACCCCTCCATTCAGCCCAGACACAGATCACCCCGCCAGCCCCCCACAGAGCCACTGAGCGCAGCCCGCCGGGATCCCCAAGGCAGGACCCTCCCCCTCTGCCCCGTGCCTCAGTTTACAAAGGACAATCAACAAGCCACCGAGCCCCCTCCCCGCAGCCTCTTCTAAACCCAGCCACTCGCCAAGGCAAAGCTGCAGCACCCCCTGCTGGGGGGTGGGCTAAGTGCAACATGGGACACGCCAAAGAGTTTCCAAAGTCTTCGACCCACTTCCCTTCTCAGAACCCAGGAGTCCTGGCTCCCAGCACCCCCTGCTCTAATCACCAGAGCCCACTCCCCTCCCAGAGCTGGGAGAGAACCCAGGAGTCCTGACTCCCAGCACCCCCCTGCTCTAATCACCAGACCCCACTCCCCTCCCAGAGCTGGGAGAGAACCCAGGCGTCCTGGCTCCCAGCACCCCCTGGTCTAAGCACCAGACCAAACTCCCCTCCTAGAGCTGAGAGAGAACCCAGGAGTCCTGGCTCCCAGCACCCCCTGCTCTAAGCACCAGTCCCCACTCCCCTCCCAGAGCTGGGAGAGAACCCAGGCGTCCTAACTCCCAGCACCCCCTGCTCTAAGCACCAGACCCCACTCCCCTCCTAGAGCTGAGAGAGAACCCAGGAGTCCTGGCTCCCAGCCCCCCCTGCTCTAAGCACCAGACCCCACTCCCCTCCCAGAGCTGGGAGAGAACCCAGGAGTCCTGGCTCCCAGCCCCCCCTGCTCTAAGCACCAGTCCCCACACCCCTCCCAGAGCTGGGAGAGAACCCAGGCTTCCTGGCTCCCAGCACCCCCTGCTCTAAGCACCAGATCCCAGCTCTGGGAGGGGAGTGGGAGAGAACCGAGGTGTCCTGGCTCCCACCCCACTCCTCTAACCCCTAGCCCTCACTTCCCTCCCAGCGCAGGGATAGAACCCAGGTGTCCTGCCCTCTGATCAGGAGCGGCTCCGTCACCTCCTGGCTCTAGGAGGTCACCACCCCTCCGAGCCCCAACGCTCCTCCCCCGCCCACTCTGCACAGGGGGGGCTCTGGGAGTCCTTGAGGCTTTGCACCCCGCCCCGCAGTGGGGGGGGAAGCTCCCGCCACAGACGGAGCCGGCTTCATTTCTTCTTCTTCCCCCGTCGGCCCCAGCGCTGCTGGCCTCCCCCCCCCTCGCGCCTCTTCTCCCAGGTGGGCATGGGGGGCTCGATCTCATTGGGGCGGCCCCCTCGGTCCGGGACGCTGCCCATCAGCACCTGCCGGGGGTGGGGAGGGGAGAACAGGAGCAGAGGTAAAAGGCAGGAGAGACCCCCCAGCCCCCTGCACCCACCCCGAAAGGGCACTAACGGGGCAGGGGGGCCAGCGCCCGACCCTGCCGGATCTCTGGTCCTGGTGCGATGCACGAGGATGGGGAGGGGGGTCTTGTGCCCCGGCAGCAAGGAGGGAAGAGAAGCCCCCCCCCCCCCCACTGTACAGGGTGCTTTGCCTGGGGGAGGGGCTGCGGGGCAGTGTTTTGTGCCCCGGCACTGTATGTACCTTGTTGATGGCGCAGCTGGTCCGGTGGCGGCAGCGCCCGCTGCTGGCGCTGATGATCCGCGAGGCGTCCGCGCGGGCGGCCAGCAGCCGGGCCAGGCTGACGCCGGAGCCGAGCGACTCCGCCTGCCGCAGCGGGGAGAGGGCAGCCAGCAGGGCGGCGCCGTGGACCTGGGGGAGGGAAATCCCCCCCCGGTTACACCGGGGTCAGACACCCCCGGCACAGGGTCCCGAGGAGCCAGCACCGTCTGGAGGGGAAAAGACCCCAGGCCCCATTCCCTGCCCCCCCCCCCCAGAGCCAGCCAGTCCCTGCCTTGAGGGGTAGCATCTGCAGATGGGGCAGAACCGCCTGGCCGCCCCTCTGCGTAGGAGCTGGAGGGAGGACGTGCCGCTGCTTCTGGGACCTACTTGAGATAAGCGCCGCTCCTGAACCTCAGTTCCCTGCCCCAGCCCTGATCCCCTTCCCACCCTCCGAACCCCTCGATCCCGGCCCGGAGCCCCCACTTGCACCTCAATCCCTCACCCCCAGCCGGAGCCCTCACCCCCCACAACCCAACCCCCTGCCCCAGCCTGGAGCCCCCCTCCCGCATCCTGAACCCCTCATTTCTGGTTCCACCCTGGAACCCGCACCCCCAGCCCAGAGCCCCTCCCCCCTCCCACACCCCAACCCCCTGCCTCAGCCCGGAGCCCCCTCTCAATCTGAACCCCTCCCTCCCACCTGGAACCCCCTCCTGCACCCCACATCCCTCATTTCTGGACCCACCCTGGAGCCCACCCCCAAACCCCCTGAGCCAGCCTGGTGAAAATGAACATGCGAGGGCGGGGCCTCGGAGACGGGGGCGGGGCCTCGGAGACGGGGCCTCGGAGACGGGGGCGGGGCCTCGGAGACGGGGGCGGGGCCTCGGAGACGGGGGCGGGGCCTCGGAGACGGGGGCGGGGCCTCGGAGACGGGGGCGGGGCAGGGATGTTTGGTTTTGTGCAAGTAGTAAGTTGGCAACCCTACCCTGGGCCCAGATGGGAGCTGGCACCCCCTAGCGGGGACAGGCCCCATGCCCCATTCCCCGCCCCCCGGAGCCAGCCACTCCCCCGCCCTGGCCCAGATGGGAGCTGGCGCCCCCTAGTGGGGACAGGCTCCCTGGCACCAGCCTGGCCTCTCCCCAGCCCCTCACCTTGGCCCTCTCGGACCAGTGGAAGGACTGCACGGTGACGTTGCAGCGCGTGACCATCATCCGCTTGCGGCATTCGTACTCGGAGCCCAGGGCTCGCCGGATCCCCTCCAGCGCCTCCTAGCCGGGGGGGGGACGACAGAGACAGCCGCTCAGCCCCAGGCTCCCCGCCCAACCCCGCGGCCCTGGCCCCCTTGAGGGGAGAAACTGAGGCACGGGGAGGGGCCCTGCCTGTTCCAAGCCAAAGAGGGAGGCAGGGGCGGAACCCGGGACTCCTGACCCCCAGCCACCCCTCCCCCCACACATACACACGGACCCCCCCTCCCCCCCCGGGCCCAAACCCCATTCTGATCCTTCAGTGAAGGTCTGTTAAGAGCTCGATGCTGTCCAGGGTGGTTAGGAACCGGGAGTTCCTGGCAGGAATGGAGGGGGAGGGGGTTCAGGCGCCGGGATTCAATTAGGGGCCTAACTCCCGTGGGCAGCTTGAGCCGACCCAGAAGCAGAGCCGAGGGTCCCCCGCCCCCCCCCCCCTCGTACCCACTGCGGAGCCGTCAGCGGCGCCCTCAGCAGCGGCGCCATCTCCTGGTGGCCGGCGGGCAGCGCGGACAGGGCCTCCGCCACCTAGGAGGGAGAGTGCAAAGTAAGCAGGGAGACGCGGAGAGGAGCGGAGCCGGCGCCCCCTCGAGGGGACAGGCCCCGTGCCCCACTCACTGTCCCCCCAGCCAACCGGAGCGGAGCCGGCGCCCCCTCGAGGGGACAGGCCCCGTGCCCCACTCCCTGCCCCCCAGCCAACCGGAGCGGAGCCGGCGCCCCCTCGAGGGGACAGGCCCCGTGCCCCACTCCCTGCCCCCCCAGCCAACCGGAGCGGAGCCGGCGCCCCCTCGAGGGGACAGGCCCCCCCCCCCCCCCCCGTCCCAGGCTCCCTGAGTCTCCTCACCTTGGATTTTATGTCCTCCAGGAGCTGGGGGACGGGGCAGGTCGGGGCCGGCTCTGGCTGGCCCAGCGCCTGGGTGATGAGCCGCAGCTCCCGCCGGGCAGCGTCGCCCCCCTCTCCCTGCGGCGGCGAAGGGGGGCGTTTCCGGCTCAGGAGCCGGGCGGCCAGCAGCTCCGAACTGAGGAAGTCTTGGGAGAGAACCCGGGGTCAGCCCTGCCCAGGGGGTCAGATACATGGCAGCCCTCTGGAGAGGGGATCCGGGATCTTGATCCGGTCCAGAGCTACTAGAACTCCTGGGTTCTATTCTCCACTTCGACCCCAATCCCCTCCCAGCACTGAGATAGGACCCAGGAGTCCTGGCTGCCCCCCTCCCCCAACCACTAAACCCCACTCCCCTGGCAGAGTCGGGAACAGGACCCAGGAGTCCTGGATACCCCCCTCCCCCAACCACTAAACCCCACTCCCCTGGCAGAGTCGGGAACAGGACCCAGGAGTCCTGGATACCCCCCTCCCCCAACCACTAAACCCCACTCCCCTGGCAGTCGGGAACAGGACCCAGGAGTCCTGGCTGCCCCCCTCCCTCAACCACTAAACCCCACTCCCCTGTGAGAGTCGGGAACAGGACCCAGGAGTCCTGGATACCCCCCTCCACCAACCACTAAACCCCACTCCCCTGGCAGAGTCGGGAACGGGACCCAGGAGTCCTGGATACCCCCCTCCCCCAACCACTAAACCCCACTCCCCTGGCAGAGTCGGGAACAGGACCCAGGAGTCCTGGCCCCCTGCCCCAGGCTGCTCCGTCCGACACCTACACAGCAGCTGGAGGCAGTGGTGGGCGCTGCCCAGCCGGGCGGTCACGTCCCCCGTGGTGAGGGCGGCGTGGGGGCACTGCAGCTCCTGCAGCAGGCCGCTCAGCTCGATCTGGAAGGTCTCGGCGTCCTCGGGGCCTGCACCGGAACAGGAGAGACCAGTGATTCCCCCCTCGGCCCCCACAGCCAACACCCCGCTGCTGGGGCAACCCCTGGGAACGCCCTGGGGCGGGGGACTGGGATTACTCTTGGAACGATCCTTTGGATCACTAACGGGGGGGTATCTGCCTCACTAACGGGGGGTATCTGCCTCACTAACGGGGGGTATCTGCCTCACTAACGGGGGGTATCTGCCTCACTAACGGGGGGTATCTGCCTCACTAACGGGGGGTATCTGCCGGCCTCAACGGGTCGCGATCAACGGCTCCATGTCTAGTTGGCAGCCGGTATCGAGCGGAGCCCCAAGGGTCGGTCCTGGGGCCGGTTTTATTCAATCTCTTTATCAGTGATCTGGGGGACGGTGTGGACGGCACCCTCAGCACGTTTGCAGACCACAATGAACTGGGAGAAGTGTAGATACACTGGAGGGTAGGGATAGGATCCAGAGGGGTGGGGGTGTGGCGGGGGGGGGGGAGTGGTAGATACACTGGAGGGTCGGGATAGGATCCAGAGGGACCTAGACAAATTAGAGGATTCGGGTCAAAAGAAACGTGATGCGGTTCAACAAGGAGAAGTGCAGAGTCCTGCCCGTAGGACGGAAGAATCCCAGGCACTGCTCCAGACTAGGGACCGAATGGCTAGGCAGCAGTTCTGCAGAAAAGGACCTGGGGGTGATAGTGGACGAGAAGCTGGATATGAGTCACCAGTGTGACCTTGTTGCCAAGAAGGCTAATGGCATTTTGGGCTGTATAAGTCGGGGCATTGCCAGCAGATCGAGGGACGTGATTGGTCCCCTCTATTCGACATTGGTGAGGCCTCATCCGGAGTCCTGGGTCCAATTTTGGGGCCCACATTACAAGAAGGATGTGGGAAAATTGGAAAGAGTCCAGAGAAGGGCAACAAAAATGATTAGGGTCCTGGAGCATATGACTTATGAGGAGAGGCTGAGAGAACTGGGATTGTTTAGTCTGCAGAAGAGAAGACTGAGGGGGGATTTGATAGCTGCTTTCAACTCCCTGAAAGGGGGGTTCCAAAGAGGATGGATCTAGACTGTTCTCAGTGGTAGCAGATGACAGAACAAGGAGCAATGGTCTCAAGTTGCAGTGGGGGAGGTCTAGGTTGGATATTAGGAAACATTATTTCCCCAGGAGGGTGGTGAAGCACTGGAATGGGTTCCCTAGGGAGGTGGTAGAATCACCTTCCGTAGAGGTTTTTAAGGTCAGGTTTGATAAAGCCCTGGCTGGGATGATTCAGTTGGGGGTTGGTCCTGCTTTGAGCCGGGGGTTGGACTAGAACCTCCCGAGGTCCCTTCCAACACGGATATTGTAGGATTCTATGACATCCTGCTGCAGGCAGTTCCGCAGGTTAATGACCCACACACGCGTGCACGCTCGCTCTCTCTGGCAGATCTGTGTCCCCCACATAACATCTGAGCACCCCAGAGTGCATTTATTCTCACAACTCTGCTGGGGAGGAGGGGCAGGCAGGGCAGAGCTCTTATCCCTATTGCCCAGGTGGGGAAACTGAGGCACAGAGGATCTAGGTGACTTGGTCAATCCCAGGTCTCTGATCACTGGGCTACACTTCCTCCCCAGGCTGTAATTACACTGCCAGTATGATTCATTATTGAGTGATAACGAACCTTGGGGACCCTCCTGTCATTCCTGGGTTGGTGTTAGGCATTTTACTTGGGTCACAACAGCACCAGGGCCCCGTGTCCCTCTCCTCACCCCCAGCCAGCCCGTCCCCTCCCTCCTCATTTCCCCACAGGTAACTCACCACTGGTGGGGCTGACGTCCTCCTCCAAGGGGCAGAGGGCTCGGAGCTCCGCCACCATCCGGGCGCAGAGCGCCGTGAACTCGGGGCTCCGCACCCCGGCCTCGGCCAGGCGGAGAAAGTTCTCCTCGGACAGCGGCCCCGGGGACCTGGGCACACGGGGCAGGGGTCAGTGCCCCACAGAGCCGGCCACCAGCTCCCCCTGCCAGTGCGCCAGGCCCCACCCCCCACCTCTTCCCCAAAGTTGCACCTATCCCCCCCCCCTCTTCACCCTGGAACATATAGCTCTCCCTGCCCCCCCATATCCCACACATCCCCCCAGCACCCCCAGAGCCCTGCACCCCCCACCCTCCTCCCACCCCCCCCAGAGCCCCGCAACCCCCCACCCTCCTCCCACCTCCCCCAGAGCCCCGCAACCCCCCTCCTCCCACCTCCCCCAGAGCCCCGCAAACCCCCCCCTCCTCCCCCCCCCAGAGCCCCGCACCCCCCCCCTCCTCCCCCCCCCAGAGCCCCGCAACCCCCCCCACACCCCCCCCTCCTCCCCCCAGAGCCCCGCCCCCCGGCCCCCTCCTCCCACCCCCCCAGAGCCCCACACCCCCACCCTCCTCCCCCCAGAGCCCCGCCCCCTCCTCCCGCACCCCCTCCAGAGCCCCGCACCCCCCACCGAGCCCCCTACCCCGCCGTCCGACGCTCCATGGCCCGGGCCCCGCCTGGCTCCAAGTTCAAAGTCTCCAGCCGGGCGCAGATCAGCCACGCACGGGCCCCGCCCTCTCTGCCTCCCGATTGGCTTAGGGAACGTGGGCGGGGCTATGGTGGCTAAGACGCTGATTGGCTGAAGCGAGACTAACCCCCCCGCCAGCCAATGAGAGCCTCCCTTTCGCTCTCACCTGCCTCCCAGCCAATCTTCCACCACTCAGCCAGCCACAGCCTCCCCACCCGTCACCCATTGCCCAGCCAATCAGAGCTACCTACTCCCCTAAACCCGCCTCCCAGCCAATCAGAGCTTCGTTCCCTCCTATAACCCGCCTCCCAGCCAATCAGAGCCTCCTCTTCCCCTTTAACCCGCCTCCCAGCCAATCAGAGCCTCGTTCCCTCCTATAACCCGCCTCCCAGCCAATCAGAGCCTCCTCTTCCCCTATAACCCACCTCCCAGCCAATCAGAGCCTCGTTCCATCATATATTTCACCTCCCAGCCAATCAGAGCCTCCTCTTTCCCTATAACCCACCTCCCAGCCAATCAGAGCCTCTTTCCCCCATACAACCTATCTCCCAACCAGCACCTTCCCTTCCCCCACCTCCTGCCTTGGGGCCAAGCCCAGAGCCTCTTCCTCCTTCCCAGAGATGCTGCTGGTTTTGTGCCGGCCATGTGGCTCCTTCCCCCAGGCTGGGTGGCAGGCCAGGGGCAGCGGCCTACCTGCCCTGCGGGGGAACCCACACCCGGCTCAGCGGGATCACAACCTACAAGCCGGGTCCTGACAGGAGATTTGTTTTCTTCCCCCAAAGCCAATGGCGAGATTTTTAAAAAACCAAACATCCCCCCTCACTAGTTTTTGGGTTGTTTTATTGCACTTTGGGCTGCTTTCCAATGCAGTAGGGGCACATCTGGGCCGTGTACTGCAGCCTGTTCCCACCCCCCACCCCCAGGCCTGGAAAGGTCTTCCTGTGTCGTGACTCCAGGAGCAGGGACTTACTTGAGGAAAAACAACACCAGCTCACAGCTGTGTTTGCAAAGCGTCGCCCCAGCTCTAAGCAACAGCGGTCGAGACCCTGGACGCCTTCTCCCTGCTAATCTTTAGCTCTTTTCATCAAAGCACTTTACAAAAAAAGGGCAATACCATTATCCCCATTTTATAGCAGGGGGAAACTGAGGCACAGCAAGGAATGGCTTTCCCAAGACATTTTGACATTACAAAATTTGGTTTCATTCCAATTTAGAAAAACAAACATTTTCACAGAGCTCTGGGAAACCAATAAAAACAAAAACAGTTTGGGAATTTTCATTTGGCCCCTTTAAATTTCATTTTGAATTTTTTTTTCATTTCAAGATTATTTTTAGTATTACAATATATCAGAACTAAGGCCCTTCATTTTCAGTTCTTAACTAATAAATCCCCAGCTTTTACAAAAGCTATTATGCAGTTTTTACTGATTTTCACCCAAAGTTTAGACCTCACATGTCCATGAAAATACTGATTACGTGAAGCAAATCCAACCCAGTACATCCGCTAGATGTTAAACAAATTAGTTGAAGCTTACGTAAGACGGTGGAGTGGAAAAATACACACACGTGCATATGTAGATTTCCTGTTAATGTACAGTTCATGAAGTAAACCATGGTATTAAACTGCTTTGACTTTCAATACACTTTGTTTGTTGCTTTTTTTCCCTTCTTCCATCCCATCCCACTATTCACTCCAATACCTACCCAGAAAATTGTGAAGTTAATTTTTTGCACCATTTAATTCTCTGATAAACACCTCTAAATTCCCAGGAAATTTTAAACAAAATAAAACCCCAAAGCAAAGGGCCTTTGTCCTAATAGGCCATCTCCTACTGACATGTCCTAAGAGATATAATCATAATGTATAACCACAGCTGAAATATTCCATTTTTATTTTACTCTAGTTTTAAAATCATTAAGAGCAGCCCGGCTTGAAACATCTTATCTCCTTTTCTAGAGCAAAATATCTCCTCTTGGTGTTGCAATAGAAGAAGCTGACACTTTGGGCTGTGTGTGACTGGCACATTTCAGTGTCTGAAAACTATTTGCATCTCTTGAATCTGGCTCTAGCTGATCTATAAATCTAGGGAGCTTGAACCAGCACCTCCAAACCCCACCACAGAAGGAGGGGAAAACATTTATGAGTCACTTTTGCTAAGATTTAATATACAACATACACTTTTAAATAGAACATTCTCCTCGGATTCCATTCCCCCCCTTTTTAATTTTTTTAAATACACAGAAATTACAATATTGAATATACAAATCTGATAAAATACTTAAACAAGGGAAAAAAAGTTAGATTGACAACCACAAAAGAATTATTTGAATAGTAACTTTTTTTCTTTGTTTGGTTGTTCCCCACGCACTTTTTTATATATAAAATAGCATTAAAAGAATCTCATTCCAGCAGTAATATACAAGACTCACTCTCCCCACCCTTCTGTATTTTGGTAGGCTCCCTGCTGTATCGGCCCCGAGGTTATCACAGGGTCTTGGCACACACAGCTTTGCCAGGTTTTATACAGTTACGATTTGTATTGTTTTGGTTTTTGGGAAGGTTTTGAAAAAAAGAAGCGGGCTGGAGAAATGGGCATAGGACCCGGTGTACTACTGAACACTCTCAAATCCGGCCAGGCCAAGCCCAAATCCAATTTACATTGGGGGAAAACTAGGGTGACTGTATTGGGTGCACATGGAGATAAGATCGAACCAAGTTCATTCTCCTGTCTCCCATAGACACCAATAAATAGCTGATTTAAAGAGGTGCCCCATACTGGGTAATTATGGCATAACTGGCCTATAGGGTCAGTTCTCTCCTGACCCCTACTATTCAGAGATTGGGTCATGCCCTATAGCATGAGGATTTATAGCCCTGCCAGAACTCTTGGTTATTTTAAATATATTTAATATTCTAATTCCAGGTTTAGTTATCTGTATAAACATCTAATCCTTTTTTGGGAGGATATTAAATTTTGGCCTCAGAGGAGAACTTGCAGCATTGAGTTCCCCAGGTTAACTGCAGTAGGTAAAATTAACACAGTCGTGTCTTGGTCTTAAGGCTGGGAATTCTCAAAAGGAGCTGAAGGGATTTAGGTGCCAGGCTGCCATTATATCAGGCACCCCATTCCCTTAGAAACAGCCCAGCCTCAATTTGCTGCCTTTCTGTGGTTACTCCAGATTTGTGACCCTGGGCTTACGAAGCTACGATCTAGGTAAACCCTGAATGGACGCCACAGGGGCTTTGCCCAAGGGATTCT
Source organism: Sternotherus odoratus (assembly GCA_032164245.1). Classification (NCBI taxonomy): domain Eukaryota; kingdom Metazoa; phylum Chordata; order Testudines; family Kinosternidae; genus Sternotherus; species Sternotherus odoratus. The sequence goes on from JAVMKO010000043.1 coordinate 12,065,425, forward strand.
GCCTGGCATCCCTGCAGCGCCAATCTCCCTCCAAGTGGTATCAGGCTGGCTCGAAACCCAACCCACCGATCCATTGCCCCTGGGGGCCAGGATGGCCTTGCGGTTTTACCCCCGTCCTGCTGGGAGAGAGAGGAACAGCACGGGAAATGACACTGAATCATACAAGCTCTCTGCTCTGTGGGACTGAGGTAAAACAGAGGTAGGTGCCAGACATCAAGGGGGAAAAGGGTGTCACAGGGGGAGCTGCAGAAAACCCTTCCCCAACTTCCCTGGAAATTGTAGCCCACCCAACACTTCAAGGGGAGCCCTATCGTTCCAGCCTGGGACCCAGAAATAAACCACAGGAACTGTATTAGGGGGTGAGAGTGGGGGACAAAAATTGGAGGGACGCAGCATCTTGTGTACCCTGTAAATCGAACCCTGTCTGCCTGTCGTCCTTGTTAGAAAGACGCCTCAGTATTGTGCGATTATAAAGCTGCAAGATCTCGGACCGTGCTCCAGTGGAAAAATCATGTTGCGGGCAGTTCCACAAGTTAACACCACCCCCCCCCTCCCGGCAGTTTACTATAAAATACAGCATGGAAGGGTTTTGTTGTTGTTGTTGTTTATATATGGGCATTTTTCAGCACAAATTAGTTTCTCTTGCTCCCTGGACTCCCTCCTGAGTACAAAATAAAAATCCAACGAGTATCCATTTCGGATATTTTCTTTCCTTCCTTTGTTTTTTGTATCCCTTTTTTAAAATTGAAGAGAGATCCCTGTGGACCCAGCCAGGCTGGGTAAATGAAGAAGGGGGTTACATAGTCTATTGCTGCCCCCCACCCCTCCCCACACACACAAACAGGTGTGTGGACATAGCTGGATTGGGTGAAGTAGGGGTTACATTTTCTTTGTCCCCCCATAGCTAGGGGTAAGGGAGGGAGTAAAACTGCCCCCCCCCGCATGACCATCTACTCATCTGTCGTTCACTCTGTTTGTTTTCTCTTTCGTTCCTTTCTTTTTCATTTCGTTATTTTTTTTTTTTTTAATAAAAAAGGACCCAAAACGTTGAAATTTTAAAGGCAAAAATAATAATAATGAAACTCACCGGCCATGCCCGACACTCGGAATAAAACCGCCTGGCCCCTCCCCCTCCAAACACGGGACACGGGGGGGTGGGGCGTGCAAGGGAAGGGGGAATCAGCCCCCCCACCCGCCGCCGCTTAAGACGCCGCCTCCATCTCCTCGCCTCTCTTCCCCCCCCCCCCAGCCAAGCCAAGAAGAGCGCCGCACGCCGGCCGGCTTCACCGCACGGCCTTGTGTTTCCCGCCACAGCAGCCGCAGTGCTCCCCGCACCAGTGGCAGGCGCGGAGGGGCAGGTAGCAGCACATGCAGGGCACCACCAGGGAGAGCGCCACCAGCGCCATCCAGCGGACGCAGAAGTGCGGGTGTCCCGGGTCGCAGGAGCAAGGGTCCGAGTACTCGCCCTCCGAGTCCGACATGCAGTGGTACAGCATGGTCTCGGCGCACCACATGCAGGTGAGCTGGTAGACGCAGCGCCCGATGGGGTCCGGCGCGTCCTGGCACTGGCCCCGCCCGTTCTCCTCGTGGTTAAAGACGTCCCGGCAGTAGACGCAGCGGGAGGGCACGGCGTCTTCCTCCGAGCCCGCCCCGCCGCCGGCCCCCGGCTCCTTGGCGTGCTTCTGTTTGGGGGGCGAAGGGGAGGCGTGGATCCGGCAGGACGGGGAACCCTTGGGGTCCCTGAGGCGGCCCTCGCCGCCGCCCCCCGCCGCTGGGAAGCGGCGCTCCTTGTTCCCCTTCTCGAAGTGCACGCACATGCCGACCTTCTCGGGGTCGGCTTCCCGCTTCTGCACGGCCGCCCGCCTGTAGTCCTCATAACCCTTGCTCACCCACAGATCCTTGCACGGGTTGATGCTGTCCAGCTCCTCCTCGTCATGCAGGCTCAGGTGCTGCAGGGGCTGGGTCTGCACCTGGGGCAGGGGGAGACAGAGGTAGAGCCTGCACCGGTCTCCCGCCGCAGCCCCGTTCACCTGTGGGACTCGCCACAGCAGGACGTCACTGAAGGCCGGGAACAGACGGAGCAATTCTGGAGGCAGCAGTACAGGGCTCTTGGAAACAGACCCCAGGAGTCCTGGCTCCCAGCCTCCCCCGACCTGCTCTAGCCACCAGACCCCACTGCCTTCCTAGGGCTGGGAACAGAACCCAGGAGGCCAGGTGCTGTAACCCAAAGACCCCGCTCCCATAATCTGAGAGCTGGCAGAGGAAAAGGAACCATGTCCGCAGACCCGCTGGCAGGAGCCCTCTGCTGCAGCCCCAGTCCATCCAGCCAAGGGCGTTGCCAACAGCCCAGCTGCCCGTCACATCCCCTCCCTGTGCCCTGGAACTCGGGCGCCCCATCTGTGGGGAAGAGATCCCTGCACCATGCAGAGGGTGCAGACCACATCTCACAGCCTAGAGGAGCGGATTGAGATCAGGGCCCCGTCATGCTGGGCACCGCAGACACACAGAGCGAGAGACTCTCTCTACCCGGAAGAGCTCTCAGTCTTAATGGACAACGGGTGGAGAGAGAGAGAGGATTATTACTCCCATGTCACCCGTGGGGAAACCAAGGCATGGAGTCCATCTCCCATAGTTGATTCTGTGGCAGAGCCCTAGCTCAGCGCACTAACCCCAGGCCCATCCTCCCTGTGCATGACAGAGACCCCCAGATACCAAAAAACCCCAAGGGATATTATGAACCCGTTTAACTCAGACACTCTACAAGCAGGTGGGAAAAAAGTGCTCTCTGTTAAAGATCCCCCCCCCCCCCCCCGTTTCCATAGGGCTGGGAAAACTCACCACACACGTTCTCAAGTTCTCCAGAAAGTCACCAGCCAGACTAGGGGGTGGAGTGGATGTGCCTGGGATTTCTAAAGGTACAAACCCGCTGTCCCCCTGCCCCCTATGCAGGGCAGCTTTAACTTGAGATGGTGCCACCAGCCCACGGAAGAGTTTCTCTCCCCCAGCTCTTCCCTCGGGCTATGCAGCACCCTCCCCCACCGCCACGGACCCCCCCCCCCGACTCACCTGCCCTCCCTGGCTGGTTGGCGTCGAGCCCTGGGCCGTGCTGAAGGCGAACTCCTCGGAGGCGGGCGAGCGGATGTAGCAGCTGGAGGAGGACTCGCTGGTCACGATGGTGATGTGTTTGGGGAGCATTTCCTTCCGGCTGTTCGAGGAGGACTCGCTGTCCGTGTGCAGCTGGGGACAAAGGCGGCGGCTGCCCATGAGAAAGAAGCGCCCCACGGCGCAGCGCCCCCTAGTGCTGAACAGGGGTCGGTACTGAGTGTTCAGGGAGAGCGCCCCCTACTGAGCCCCCGCCTTGCTCCCGGCTGGTACTCACACCCCACCCTGGGCTCGGTGCTAATCTATGTTTGTACAGCTCCTAGCGAATGGGCTGCTTTTCTGGCTGGCCCTCAAGCCCTATTGGAATCTTATTCTATTGATTATTGATCCTGTTTATTACAGGATCCTCACGCCAGACTAAAGTGTCTGTTGGAAAGATCACCAGGTCCAATCATCCGCGGGACACGGGGTCTGTTCCCATCGAATTTGGAAGTTCTCAGTCATTTTGACAGCGAGGGCTTTCAGCTGCTAGAAAGAACACGTAGATTTCGAGGCCAGAAGTTTATCTAGATCATCTAGTTCGACCTCCTGGATGACACAAGCCAGGGAACGGCCCCAGAATAATTCCCGGAGCAGATCTTCTAGAAAAACATCCCATCTTGATTTAAAATTGGTCCGTGATGGAGAATCCACCACGACCCTTGGGAAATGATTCCAGTGATTAATTCCTCTCTCCTTATCAATGCACACCCTATGCCCAGTCTGAATTTGTCTAACTTCAGCTTCCAACCACTGGGCTGCGTTCGACCTTCCTCTGCTAGACTGAAGAGCCCATTATTAAATATTTGTTCCCCGTGTAGGTACTTACAAAGGCATCAACTCTGTGGGTGCTCCGGGGCTGGAGCACCCACGGGGGAAAATTTGGTGGGTGCAGGGCATGCACCGGCAGCCAAGCTCCCCTCCCTGCCCCACCTCGCCTCCGCCTCCTCCCCTGAGTGCGCCGCGTCCCCGCTTCTCTTCCCACCGCTTGCGGCAGCAAAACAGCTGTTTCGCGGCTTAACAAGTTCCGGGAGGGAGGGGGGAGGAGCGGGAACGCGGCAGCGGGGAAGAGGCAGGGCCGGGGATTTGGGGAAAGGGTTGGAATTGGGGCCAGGAGGGGGCGGAGACTTTGAGGAAAGGGTTGGAATGGGGGCGGGGCAGGTATGGAGTCGGGGCAGGGCCGGGAGCAGAGTGGGGTCAAGCACCCAGCAGTGCCAGCAGAAGTCAGCACCTCTGGGTACTTCCAGACTGAAATCGAGTCACCCCTTCACCTCCTCTTTGATCAATTAAACAGAGTCTCTCACTATCCGGCAGGTTTTCTAAGCCTTTGATCTCTCTCCCGGCTCTTCTCTGACCCCCTCCCATTTACCAACATCCTTCTTGTGCCGTGGGCACCAAAACTGGGGGCAGGATCCCAGCAGAGGGAAAAGAACCTCTCTGCTCCCATCAGAGACTCCTCTTGATGTATCCCAGGATGGCGTTCGCATTTTTGGCCGCAGCGTCACCCCAGACGCTTGTGCTCAACTGATTATAACCGGGGATGATTAGATCACTAGTCTGACCGGGAACGGGTCTGGCTTTCACTTCCAGCCGCTAGTTCTGCCTCTCTCCGCCAGACCATGGAACCCTTCAGCACCCGGGATGTTCCCCCCCAGAAGGTACTTCTCCCCAGCGCTCAACTTACCACCCCTGCGTCATCCGTCCCGTCAGCGTCATCCGGAGACGAAGAGGAGGAGGAGGAGGAGGAGGAGAGAGAACCTGGGAAGGGAAAACGGAGGAAGGTCCATGAATGCAAAGGATCTGTCAGGGTCTATCTAGGTGGGACCCCGGGGCTGGTATCTCCAGAGGAAGGGACAGAACGACACCCCTCGTTGCCTCAAGCAGGCCCAGCGCCCGGGGCTCCATCCCCACCTGGAGCGACGCCTCAAAAGAAAAGGGGAGGTCTGGGGCCGAGCCCCGGCCCCCTCTGCGTGGGGGTGACATGTAGACATACAGGGGCGCTCTCTCGCGCCCTCCAGTGGCTGCGGCACGTACAGCAGTTTCTGACTCACAGGGCTAAGGTAGGTTGGGGATCGTTCGCTCAGGAAGCTGGCATGCCAGGCACATTCCAGACAGAGCAGAGGGACGGAGGGGGGAATGCAAAGCGGGTCTTCTACATGGATCAGTTCGCTTGTGGTGGCCTGGCCGCAGCGAGCCGGTGTCCCTTTAACTAGCCTGTGAGTCCTCTAGCAACGCTCACTGTGTCCCAGGCTGCAGAAACCAGACAGGGCTTGGGGGCAGGCGTGCTTCGCAATGGAGTGTGGGGAGGCTGTCCTGTGTACAGGGGGCAGTGGGGAGGAAACGCTGACACCGCGGAGGGGCCGCGGGAAGGGAGGACTGGCCGAGACGGGTGGAACAATGCAGCGCCCCGAGAGTTAAAATCTGATGTGCTAGCGGGCGGGGGTGCGGACGTGGGGCAGTCGGGGGGAAAAGGACACGACCAGGCCTGGCAGCACGGATCAGCGTGGGGCAGCAGGCCCGAGAGGAGAACGACGCAGCCCCCCAGCCAAAAAAGGGGATGGGGAGCAGAGACTGGATGGGGGGAGAGGGAGCCAGACAGGAACCAGTTCTGGGGGCAAAGGAGAGGAAGGAGTTAAGAATAACCCCAGACCGCGGCGGGAGGAGGGAAGTGGAGAGGGCTGGGGAAGGGAGATAAGGAGCCAGGCTCCGGTGCAGGGTCCTGGGACTGACCCGAAGGGATGGGGAGGTGGGATGGGGGGAAGGAGGCTCCAATGGTGAGACCAGGGCAGCTGAGTCTGGGTGGGGAGGGTTGGGAAGACAGTGTTCCCCTGCAGTGCTGGGAACTCCAGCTGGGACTCCCGGAGCTCCCGGAGCTCCAGATTTGGCTCCCTCCCTCCCCTGGCTGCTCCGACGTTGAATGGCCCTGGGATATCGGAGCCTCCCGAACATCAACAGCCTCCCTACCCCCGGCTCCTATCTCCATGGCAAAGATGGGGAAACTGAGGCTGAGAGAGACATGCCTGAGGTTATGCAGGCGGAGTCAGTGGCTGAGCCGGGAACCGACCCCACCTCTGCTTCCCTGCAGCCGGCTCTTAGCCACAGGGCCGTGCTAAGGTGAACTCTGCTCACTTCCAGCATCAGGATTCACCTGGGTCTGACCGACGCCCCCGGTGGGGGGGCCCGGAAAGCTGCTGATCCCGTGCCCCCCCCCACCAGCCCCTAAGGCGGGGGCAGGGGGATGCATGCCACCAATCAGCGCCCACACCTCCCATCGGTCCCTCCCCAAACCCCCCAGACCAGACCCCTCAAGGGGGAGCCGGACAGCCTCCGGGTCCCAGCCATGGGGCAGCCAGCTGGCCTCACTCCCCCGGCATCTCTCCCAGCCCCAGGGCCCCTCGCCCCCTGCGTCTCCGCAGTCCCGGGGCGCCGGTCCCCCACCTTCGGCGAGCTCCTCCAGGGCGGCCTGCACGCTGCGCTCGAAGGCCGCGGCGTCGGCGGGGCTCTGGAAGGTCAGGCCGAACTTGCTGTCGCCCACTTTCCAGTGGTGGAAGATGGGGTTCACTTTGTGGTAGACGAGGTCCTTCTTCAGCACGCACTCCAGGATGGTCTGCAAGGGAGGGGGGGAGATGAGGGGCGGGCGGGGGGGGCACAAGCTGCCCCCCCCCGTCCCCTCCCCCGGAGCCGGGCTTACGGTCTGGTCGCGCAGGCGCTCCCCGCAGATCAGGTACTGGCGCCGCCGCCCGCCCTCCTCTGGGCGCCGCGTCTTGCCGATCATGACGTGGCTCAGGCCGCCCCCGCCCATGGGCACCCATCCCCCGCTCGAGTCGTCTCGGGTCATCACCACAGCTCGCACCCGAAGCATGTAACTGCGGGGGGCACAAGGAGGCTCAGTTATAGGCTCGGCCGCCTGCCGCCCGGCTCCCCACGCGCAGTCTAGATGTCCACGCCATCCGTCGCACGGCCTGTCTCACGAGAGCCCGTCGCACGGACACTGCACACCATCTGTCACACGGGCACTGCGTGCCATCCGTCGCACGGCCTGTCTCACGAGAGCCCGTCGCACGGACACTGCGCACCATCTGTCACACGGGCACTGCACGCCATCCGTCGCACGGCCTGTCTCACGAGAGCCCGTCGCACGGACACTGCACACCATCTGTCACACGGGCACTGCGTGCCATCCGTCGCACGGCCTGTCTCACGAGAGCCCGTCGCACGGACACTGCACACCATCTGTCACACGGGCACTGCGTGCCATCCGTCGCACGGCCTGTCTCACGAGAGCCCGTCGCACGGACACTGCACACCATCTGTCACACGGGCACTGCGTGCCATCCGTCGCACGGCCTGTCTCACGAGAGCCCGTCGCACGGACACTGCGCACCATCTGTCACACGGGCACTGCACGCCATCCGTCGCACGGCCTGTCTCACGAGAGCCCGTCGCACGGACACTGCACACCATCTGTCACACGGGCACTGCGTGCCATCCGTCGCATGGCCTGTCTCACGAGAGCCCGTCGCACGGACACTGCACACCATCTGTCACACGGGCACTGCGTGCCATCCGTCGCACGGCCTGTCTCACGAGAGCCCGTCGCACGGACACTGCACACCATCTGTCACACGGGCACTGCGTGCCATCCGTCGCACGGCCTGTCTCACGAGAGCCCGTCGCACGGACACTGCACACCATCTGTCACACGGACACTGCGTGCCATCCGTCGCACGGCCCGTCTCACGAGAGCCCGTCGCACGGACACTGCACACCATCTGTCACACGGACATTGCGTGCCATCCGTCGCACGGCCTGTCTCACGAGAGCCCATCGCACGATCACTGCACACCATTGGTCACATGGGCACTGCGTGCCATCTGTCGCATGGCCTGTCTCACAAGAGCCCATCACATGATCACTGCACACCATTGGTCACATAGGCACTGCATGCCATCTGTCACATGACCTGTCTCACGATCACCCATCGCACGGTCACTGCACACGCCCATCACACGGTTACTGCACGGCCCCGTGCATGGGCAAGGCAGACCGTGCCAAGTACAATGTGTCTCCCTTGTGCACCTATTGCACAGGTACTGCATGCCCCAAAGCTCGATCACTGTACACCCGGCCACATGGACACTGCACGCCCTACCAACGTGCACCCACTGCACGTTCACTGCGTGCCCTGCTAAAAGATCCTTCTGTTTCACAGGAGCCCATCCACTGCATGTGCCCTGCATACCCCATTAACCTACAGCCTGCCTCACGTGCACCCCTCGTACGGACACTGCACGCTCTGCTGACATTCCTATTGAATGTGTACCAAGGACACGGTACCAACTGCAGACCCTACCAAAATACAGCCTGCCTCATATGTACCCCTCGCACGGGCACTGCACACACACCTCGCACGGACACTGCACACACCCCTCACACGGACACTGCACACATCCCTCGCACGGACACTGCACACACCCCTCACACGGACACTGCACGCTCTGCTGACATTCCTATTGAATGTGCACCAACGACACGGTACCAACTGCAGACCCTACCAAAATACAGCCTGCCTCATATGTACCCCTCGCACGGGCACTGCACACACACCTCGCACGGACACTGCACACATCCCTCGCACGGACACTGCACACACCCCTCACACGGACACTGCACACACCCCTCACACGGACACTGCACGCTCTGCTGACATTCCTATTGAATGTGCACCAACGACACGGTACCAACTGCAGACCCTACCAAAATACAGCCTGCCTCATATGTACCCCTCGCATGGACACTGCACACATCCCTCTCATGGACCTCGCACGCACACTGCACCCCCCCACCCCCGCGGCCCCCTTCGCTGCAACATCCCAGCCCGATGCTCATGGGCACTGGGCAACCAGGGGCAGCTCTGTTCCGAGGCCACGGGGCTCAGAGGCTGGACCCGTCGGGCACTGGGTGCGGGGGGGGGGAGGGGGGCTGAACAGTGCCAGTTACTAAGAATTAAGAAGGAATGGAAGGGTGGGGGGGGTGATAGCGGCGGGGGGGGGGATGGTGGAAATGGGGGCAAGGAAGCGAAAAGCAAACGCGGCGGCGAGATGGAGAGGATAGAGCTCAATGGAGAAGTAACAACGGGGTGCCTGGGGGGGACCGCAGGGCCCAGCACTGGGCTGGGACTCAGGAGACCCGCCATCTCCTGCCCGCCGTGCCACTGGCCTGCACGTTACTCTGGGAGGGTCGCAGCCCCGCCTCGTGCCTCAGTTTCCCTGATGCCCTTTTGAGACTGTCAGCTCCTCAGGGTAGGGACGGTCTCACTCTGCGGCTGTGAAGCACCCGGCAAAATGGGGGCTTACGCCCCTCAATCCCGACCGCAGCCCCCTGCTCTCCCAACCCCCGGGTCCTCCACCCCAGCTCTTCTGGTGCCCCTCAATCCCGACCGCAGCCCCCTGCTCTCCCAACCCCCGGGTCCTCCACCCCAGCTCTTCTGGTGCCCCTCAATCCCGACCGCAGCCCCCTGCTCTCCCAACCCCCGGGTCCTCCACCCCAGCTCTTCTGGTGCCCCTCAATCCCGACCGCAGCCCCCTGCGATCCCAGCCCCCGGGTCCCCCACTCCAGCTCTTCTGGTGCCCCTCAATCCCGACCGCAGCCCCCTGCTCTCCCAACCCCCGGGTCCTCCACCCCAGCTCTTCTGGTGCCCCTCAATCCCGACCGCAGCCCCCTGCGATCCCAGTCCTCCCCTTTCTTTGCACAATCCACCATGATGCCAACCAACTGGACTGGCAACTGATTAACCGTTCCCTCCCACGCCAGCAGCAGCCTGGGCTGCCCGGGTGTTACACAAACACGGTAAGCGGATGCATTTGGCTTCCATCTCCCGGAGTTAATCATTGACCGTTTCCAGCTGAGCCCCCGGGGGCAGGTGGCGTTGGTTCAGACAAGGCCCCCTTGCCCTCCCAGCTGCACCCAGGAGGGCAGAATTTGCAGCAGGGAGCAGAACCTAAAGGCCAAGCTGAAGGAGAGAAGCTGGCGAGGGGTGTGGGCACAGGGGTGGGGCTCTGGGTTTGAGTCCCGTCTCCGTCCCAGCCCCCCCCCTCCACCCGGTGACCCACTTTGCCTCTCCTCTAGGGCCTGGGGAGAACGACCCTCCCTCTCGTCTCAGACCGGCTGGGAAGGGGCTGCAACACACAGACGTTGTGAAAAGCAGTACAAATGCAACCTCCCATGGAGGCCGTCCTCCCAGTACAGAGGAGCTTTTCCCAGTACAAGCCACTGGTGTAACTGGCCACTAACTCTTTCCATTACAAAACCAAACATCCCTCCCGTAATTGGAACACGGGGGAGCAGGTGCAAAACCTGCGGGGTCTGTACCATGCTGGTCTGACAGACCAGCCACCGCCTCCGATTTCTGCTCGGGTCCACGCAGCGCCTGGGGGAGCGGCACCTTCCGCCCACCTGACGTCAGCCAAGGCCGCTGCAGCACTTGGCCTGACGGACAGCCCTCCAAGGTCGGCAGGGGCTGTGCCACACCTGATGCAAGGGGGGACCCCCTGACGCCAGCCAGGATCCGAGCAGCGGGTCCCCTTTGTCTCTGACCAGTGCGAGATGCAGCCATGAAGGTTTGGGGTCCAATCAGCTCTCTACTGTAATCTCTGCCCATGTTCCCACACTCCTACTCCCCAACACGCCTCTGCTCCCCACCTGGCATTTTCCAGCATCCCCCCCCCCCCCCCAGCCCGCAGGGGAGCGTTCCGGGAAAATTCCCACCAAATCCATCCACGGTGGATTTTCCGTCTCTTGACGTCTCCAGATCCAGAGTGGCTGCCTTTCCGGAGGAGACGCTGTAACATCTGGGCTAGCCGGGTGACATTCTTTGACCTCTGGTGTCACACAGGCGAGACTAGATGACTGAATGATTCCCTCTAGCCTTAATTTCTCTGAATCTATGAATGAAACTCAGGCTGTGTCTGTCACAGCCCTCTAGTTTAGGTCAATAGGAGGGATTTTGCGGTCAGCATCGTAACACCACCGTTTGCCGAAGCCCTCTTTAGTCAGCACAGCGGGGTCTACATTGGGGATTTTCTGGCAGTCAGGCCCAGGAAGATATTAAAAACGATGCTACAATGAGAGTTTCAGGACCCAAAAGTCAAGGCTCTCCTGGGAACCTCAACTCCCCCCCACAGAGGATAGAGGATGAGGTTTGCTGTTCGCCGTAACTTTAAATCCTCAGACACTACACCCAGAGGTGCTCAAACAAACCCTGTAGCCAGCTCAGCTCCATCCAACCCAGCCGCCTGCCAGTACAAAATTATTCCTCATCGTCCAGAGGTTTCTCCAGCCTCGTTTTACAACATCCCTCCCCTCCAGAAGTCACTTCTACCGAAGATTTCCCCATCGAACGACAGTCCTTGTGTTCAGTCAAGATTTACCCTTTCTTTAATTTCACGGAGTTCAGGGCCAGAAGGGACAATCATCTAAACTGGGCAGGCCACAGAACTGCACCCCGTTACCCTTGTATTTGGCCCTGTAAATTGAGTATCTCTTCCAGCAAGGCAGTCAGTGAATCCACCCCGTCCCTTGGGAGCTCGCTCCACTCACCGGTCACCTGCACTGTTAAAAATCAGCGCCTGGTTTCTAGCTGGAATTTGTCTGGCTTTAGCTTCTTGTTCGGCTCATCTCCATGAGATCAGGGAGCCCTGTGGGAGCCAGTATTCTCTCCCCACGAAGGGGCACCGACACCTTGATCGGGCCTGCTCTCAATCATCGTTTTGATAACCACCCAGACGAGCTCCTGACGTCACTAAGGCATTTTCCCAGCCCTCTTGTGCCTCTTCTCTGCGCACTCTCCGGTTCTTCCACAATTTCCACCGACAGCTCATTCTAACCTCTTCTCCCACCCTAAAAATCATTCCACCCATCCCAGGGCTTTAAATCTTCAGGTATAGGAAGATGGTTCTTCCTTGCTCCATCTGCCACCTACCAAAACTAGGCAGATTTCGCTCTTTGCATCTACCTCTGGAAATCAAGCCCCAGTTCACCATGCTAATTTTTTGCCTGCCGCAGTGGAACAAGGGGACATTGAATGGTGGCAAATGTAAAGCTGATACTTGGGAAAGGCACTGTTATATACAACGGACTATTCACCTGGGAAACTCATTGCCACAAGATTACCCCGAAGGGCAAAGGAAAAAAGGGTCGATATTTCTACAGATAAAGGCTATATTCTGCTGATTAGACAGAAGTAATAAGGGATACTTCGACTGGAAGCTCATTGGGGCAGACACTATCTGCATTTGGTCATGCCCTAGTCAAGAAGGTCCTTGTCTGTGGCCGGAGGTGGCCACACACTGCTGTAACACAAAGGATAAACACGAAAGCAGACGACAGGCTGGTGCTGAGCACTCACACAGTTAACACAGTGCAACAACAATGATTGTCTACAGCTACGCAGAGGTTGTCACCCGAGGATCTCAAAGCACACCACACAGTCTATGTTCCCAAGGCACACAGAATGGGAGTGGTTTATCCAAAGCCATACAGTGAATCGGGGCAAAGCCAGGAAAGCACCCAGGACGGAGAATAGCATCGCCGTGCCTTGCTCTAACCACTCAATCATGCTGCCATCCAAGGAAAAAATACACTACCTCATGTTTTCATCCTGTGTGAGTCCTCTGTTGTCACACTGCCCCTTATTCAACTTGGGTGGTAAACTCCTCTGGCCGGGGCCAGGTCGTATTTCTCTATAAATACGATGACAACAACAATTGCACTTGGCTCCAACAGCCCAATTCCATCGGATGCTCTCAAAGCTTTTACGAAGGCGGATCATGTCATTATTCCCATTTTACAGACAGGGAAACGAAGGTACACGGAGGGGAAGTGATTCCCCTGAAGCTGAACAGTATGTGAGCCACAGGACTGGAAACAGAACCCAGAGTCCTGGGTTTCCCCTCCCCCCCGACTCCTGACCCAGAGCAGGATACCACCCACCAGTCCTAACTCCCTTCTCCCCACTCTAACCATTCCCATCCCAGAGCCAGATCTGGAACCCAGACCCGCTGCTCCCTTCCCAGAGGCAGGAAAAAACCCAGGAGTCCTGACTCCCAGGCTTCACTATTTCCCTCTAAGAAGCAGGAATAAAACACAGCAGACCTGACTCCCAGCCCCGCCATGTTCTAACCACTCGTCCCCCACACCTCTCCCACATGCAGGGACAGAATCCAGGAGTCCTGGCTCCCAGGCCCCTGTTCTAACCACTAGCCGATACGTCCAGGCCTACTGAGTTCCCATCCAGAATTCTAACCACTGCCCCACTCTGCCTTTAACACATGAATGGAGCTGGAGGGATAAATAATAATATTTCACATGATCCATCGGACACAAGCCCCCCCGCTGAAACCCGACAGCAATTACTCATTTTTCTTTCTTCACCAGCTATGACTGTTTTTACTTAAAATAAAATCATATTAAAATATAGGCGTATATTAAAAGAATACAGATTGCTGCGTCAACTTTAGGATGACGTTTGGGATGGCTTTGTATCATTTCACGCTAAACCAAAAGGCCCTACAAAAAGAGTCAGATAAAACCACCAGTCATCGGGCAAACGTTACAATGAGTGTTACCCAGCTAAGGTCGCAAGCTGGCTTTCGGGGGTCTCCTATTGTTACTTGGGAAGGGGAGGGTTTTGCTAGCTAGGAGGGGGCTCCCAGAATGGAAAATGGTGGTGCCTAGTACTGGGATACATGCCGCATGCTTTGTCTGGGTTTACCGTTTAACAAGTGGGGAGACAGGGAGTCAGGACACGTTGGTTCTGTCCCCGTGCTGGGAAGGGAGTGGGGGTCTAGTGGTTAGAGCGGTGGGGGCTGGGAGTCAGGGCTCCTGGATTCTATCCACAGCTCTGTGTGCAGAGGACGGTCTAGTGGTTCGAACCGGGGGGGGTGGCTGGGAGCCAGGACTCCTGGGTTCTGTCTCAGCACTGGGGAAGGAATAGGGTCTAATGGGCAAGGGAATCTGGGAGTCAGGGCTCCTGGGTTCTATTCCCAGGTCTGCCACTGTAATGCATTGTCGAGAAAGTCACCTCCCACTGCTCGGTCCCCATTTCCCCAGGTGTAAAATGCGAATAGCAAGGCTGATCCCACCCTTCCCACAGCATGAGCGCTTGATGACCGAGGAGCCAGCAGGAGGCGCTGCAAGTTGTAGCCAAGTAGGTGTGCCCTTTGCCAGCCACGGATCCGCTAAGCGTGGCGAACGTCCCTCCCCTATGAGTTACTGACACCACCTTTCAAGCGTGGATGGATCGAGGCTCCTGGTTCCTCTGAGAAATGGAGCAGATTCATTATTTCCATTTTACAGATGGAGGAACTGAGGCACAGGGTAGGGGAACTGGCGCGCTAAATGATACACAGCACAGTCATGGCAGAGCTGGGAATGGAACCCAGGAGTCCTGATTCTCGGCCCCACCCCTGTTCTACTCAGCAGAGTCCGCTTCTCTGTGAAAAAGTTCTATTTTGCAGCTATTGATATTTTGCCTCATTACACACATACGCACACCAAAATAAATGGTCAACTTTTGCAAAAACCAGGAATGAAAAGTTTCCTGCTTAAATAAAATCAATCGACCACCAGTATGTAATGAAAGAAGCTCTCCCTACCAATCAGAAGACAGTGCAGTGCACTTCTCCTAATTCACAATCTGAATGAAGACCCTTTAAAGACAATCCCCTTAATAAAGTAAAAAATCAGAAGCGACCATCAGATCCCCCCCCCCACTAAAATATAATCATAAAATAATTAAGAGTGTTTTAAGCATACACATGACATCATAACACGTTGCCATGGGAAACGACATTATGTATTACAAAATCAAAGATGCTGAAGCAAAGTGGATCTACAGATCCCTGTTTTTTAGGCGGGGAGGGTGAGGAAAATAAGGGAGAAATGGGGGGGCTACAGATGCGAAAAGGACAACATTGTTCAAAGACATAAGACATCCCTACCCCCCAAGTCAGCCATTCCCCATTTTCCAGTCCACACAACTGAGCCTTTTTCCCCAAGCCCCACCATTATAACACCTTGAAAAAATAGTAATTAGAAAATATGCATTTACTTAACACGGGGAGGAAAATTTTAAAATAATAAATAAATAAACCCAAACCCTTCTGCTCACACAACCATGATACATATTACCCACTAGGATTCAAAATCAGACCTTTGCCAGGGCTTAAAATGCATGTCTCATTCCCCACCCCCACCCCCACCCCCACCCCTCCAAACACAACCAAAGCCTACGATCATAGATCTAGAGAATACACATCGCAAATTCGATTCTCTTACCCACACCCTGGCCTCTCAATTTGCAGTAACTACATTTAAAAAAAAAAAAAATCCCACATCCCTCTGAAAAAATTAATGAAATCTTCCAAGAGCACCATATTTTAACATTCACCATCATAGCGTCTTCTAAGCACTCTTTCCCTGCAACACACACACACACACACACACACACACACACACACACACACACACACACACACACACACACACACACACACACACACAATCAAAACCCAACCCAAACAAAGATACAATGGATACAGATCATGCCCAGATACATACTGTCCAGTTGCGAACCTTCTTGCAGAAGCTGTCTGCTGGTGCATATATTTATGGAATCAAAACAGTAGGATTTATTTTGTAGAAAGAAACACCCCAGATGTGGGCTGTCGCTCCCCCCACCCCCACCCCCCACCCCCAAGCACCACTGGCTTCCCCTCTGCCAATGCTGTAGGCGCTGGATAACATGCATGCGAAAAGGTATGTTGAGAATTCTTATCTATGGCCCAACTGCTTGATTCTTTCAGCCCATCTCAATGGAAACCATGGGATTTTTGTGAATGGAGGGTCACATGACCCAAGCGAGGCTCTTTGTCCCTCTCCCTTCAATAAACAACAGGTGAACAAGAGAAAAAAAACCCAATCCAAGATATATGGGGGGGGGGGGTGATATAGTCACAGGATGTGTCAGCTTCGCTCCTCATCTGGGATTTAAACAGTCACCAGTTCCCACGGTGTGACAGTGCCCGATTTAAAGGACCCCCTCCCACTCCCTACAACCCCCTCCCCAACCAAAAACTGACATGCCAAGGGAAGGGAAGTAAACCCACCATGATGGATCTTCTAGGTGAACCCTGTCTTCTTCTTTTTTTATGAATGAATCCAGATGCAAATAGGATTGATTCACAAACAAATACCCTTCACGTGCCCCCCCTCTCTTTTAGGGGGGGGGGGGACATCTAATTTCATTCCTTAAAAAAATCATCATCAGATGGTTTGGGCTTTAAAAACATCATTTAGAATAAGAGAGGATGGAGAGAAGAAATTAAATTAAAAACTGCAGCTGGGAAGAGGGAGAATGGAGAAATGAAAGCATGCAAGATGTTTTTAAAGAAGTCATTTTATTTTCCCACCTTCTCAAATGAAGATCATTATTTTTTTAGGCAGCAAAACAAAATTTTACAATCTCTACTGATTTGCCAAAGGGGGGGGGGCATAAATGGGGTTAAAATATCCCCCCCTTTTCTTGCTTTATGGGGATTTTTTTAATGGGGGGGGGCAGATGGAAAATGAAGATCGGCTCACTCTAGTTCCGTGGCTGGTGCAGCTGCTCTGTGTATGTGGCTTGTGTGTGTTTTATATGTGGTAGGATTTTCAATTTTTTAAAAATTTCTTTTCTTTTTCGTTGTTCATCATTATAAGGAGGATGAAGATCCAGCAGCCATTTTTCAGCAAGTAACATTTCTAATCCCTCCTCCCCCTTTTTCCTACCCCCCCCCCATTCCCAACCCACCCCAGCTCCCCCCCCTTGCACCTGCCTTGGTTAATACTGACCACAGCTGGGGGCCTGGACTGATTTCTTATACCGGGAGTGGAGAACCAGGAGCTGGGGAGAGGAGAGAATCCAGTGCTGAGCTGGGAAAAGGGAAAAGGAACAGAGAAAAGTGGATTCCACTTGGTCCTAATGCCCCTATAGGATTAGGGGAGGAGAAATCAAAGCGCCTGAACATTAATCATCAGTCGATGGTTACGGAGGGAAGAGGACGTGGGTCAGAACCGGGATCAGAAGAGCCTCGGGCAGGTCGGCAAGCAAACCCACTTCCAGCGCTGAATTGCTCACCTTGTCTCTACAATGGGCCAGAACCAGAAACCCAGGTTCGAAAGCGAGGGAGGACCAGCACGCAAACCAAGATCCGATCCCAGTCTCGTCTCTCGTCCCACTCAGCCCGAGCAGAATCGGAGATCAGGACTCCGGGGAGGATCCGCACGCAAACCCAGAGCCAATCCGAATTCTAATGTCCAAGAGCATGTTGGACAAGCACCTGTCAGGGATGGTCTAGGGTTTACAAGGTCCTGCCTCAGCGCAGGAGGCTGGACTTGACTTCTCAAGGTCCCTTCCAGCCTCACGTTTCTATGATTCTATATCCCGTCCCAACAACCCAAAGCAGAACCCCCAGTCAGAACAAGGGCAGGGATCAGCTTGCACACCCAGATCCTGTCTGAATTTCACCGCTTGTCTTGTTATCTCGAACTGGCTGGTACCGAAGCACTGGATCCAAACAATGGCGTGGATCCCAATGCCAACCCAAGCCCCGATCCAAATTGTGTACGTCATCTCCAGCTCTAGCAGGCCAGAACCAGAACTGTGGCCCGGAACAGGCCTGAATCGGGGGTGAGATCGGAATTGAATTTCTCATGCAAGAGAAAGGTCAGTCCTGTGGGTAAAGAACTGACTGAAACACCAGTGCTTTGTGTTCAATGCCCCGGTGGTGCTACAGACTTGCTGAAGGACAGCGGGCATGTTCTTAAGTAGCTTCGAGTCTGGGCTTCTCTGGGTGCGTCAGTTCCCTAGCCATAAAACCGGGAGAGCGAAGCTAAGTCCCTTCAGAGAGGGAGTGTGAGGATAAAGCCATCAGCGTTTCTGAGGCTTGGTTGCTATGGTGATGCCCGAGAAGAACCTACCTTGATCCTAATTTTGCAACTCATGAGCCAAACTGGTTTTCCCCGCGGTGGGAAAGTTTGGCTCTAGATCCAGGCTTTGCGCCTAGGACCCCGGTCTCCAGTTCCTGTTACTACTAAATCGATCAACTGAAAAAAAATAACCCAGATTCTCAGCCCCTAAGGGGGAATTTAAATTCTAAAAACCCACAGCCCCCGAAACCTTCTTTTCTTTTAAATGCACAAGAAGAACAGCAGGTTTGGTTATTGCCACACAGGTTGAAGCCCCGAGAGGAGGGATAAATGCGTGGGACTTGATGTTCCTACTGGGGAATCGCATGGATTCACGGGTGTGTGCTTAAAGGGGGCATTTAACACCACCTGGGACTATCTACCCCAGGGGCTTATACGAGGAGGCAGTGTTGCCTCGTGGCAGGCAGGAGACCAGGGGTCTATTCCTAGCACTGGCTTGCTGGGTGACCTTGGGCAAGTCACTTCTGTGCCTCAGTTTCCCCATCTGTAAAATAGGGATAATAGTACACTTCACGAAGGAGAGGAGATCAACATCTACCGATAAGGGTTAGGGATTATTACATGTTCCTCCCCCTCCCAACAGTGCCTGCGCACCTCACAGTCTTCAATCTTGCTAGCTCCACAATAGGCAGGACAGAGCTATTATCCCCATTGTACAGATGAGGAAACTGAGGCACAACAAGTTTACAGCCCAGCTTTTAAAAGGTGCTGTAATGCCTTGCAGATTCAGGAGCCTGTATCTCATTATCATGTCGGCACTTAGGAGCCTACATCCAATCCCCTAGGCTTTGCAACACCTAAATACCTTTAAAAATCTGGCCCTGAAGGACCCCGTCAAGGTCTACAGCAGAGCAGGGAATCCCAAGTCCCAGGCTAAGATCTGTCCTTTTCTGCACGGGATGCAGGCAGGGGGGAACAGGGGAAGCAGGCTCAATGTATGGGGGATGCACAGCCCCCTGGGAGCTCTGTAATGTGGAGGAGTTGGAGGGGATGGTTCTGGGGAAGGCGGGGGCAGGTATAATGGACTGGAAGGGGGTGGGTTCTACACTGGGAGCCAGGTCTCTTGTCCCTGGTGCCCAAGGAGGGGCAGATGCAGGGGGACTGTACTGGACTTCAGCAGAGTCGGTCTCATATTATAGGGGGCTCTGGGATGGGGGTGTCTCTTCTGTGGGGGATCAAGAGGGGGTGCACCTACCTGGAAGGCGGGAGTCATCTTCCATGAAGGACAGACAGATGCGCAATGCTGGTGGGGAGAGGGGACAACGTCTGGCTTTGGGGAGAGGAAATACTTGTGGGGTGGAAACTGGCCCCAAAGAAGGAAGATACTTGGGGGAGGTCTGCCTCTGGCAGGGGGGAGAGGGTGTACCAGGGGATGCTGTGGGTGGGGAACACTGGGGCAGGGGCTTCGAAGGGGGCTCGCAGGGGTTCTGGGAGGGTGGGGCTCAAAGGATGTGGGGGTTTGAAGGGGATTCATGGGGGCTGTGAGGGGGTGGGGCTCAAAGGACATGGGTTTGAAAGGGACTCACAGGGGATGTGAGGGGCAGGCGTTCTGAGGGGGCGGGGCTGGGAGGACGCGAGGGGTTCAAGGGAGCTCGCGGGGGTTCGAGGGGGCGGGGCTGGGAGGACACGGGGGGTTCGAGGGGGCTCGCGGGGGGTTCGAGGGGGCGGGGCTGGGAGGACGCGGGGGTTCGAGGGGGCTCGCGGGGGGGTTGAGGTGGCGGGGCTGGGAGGACGCGGGGGGTTCGAGGGGGGCTCGCGGTGGCGGGGCTGGGGGGCCGCGGGGGGTTCGAGGGGGGCTCACGGGGGCGGGGCTGGGAGGACGCGGGGGGTTCGAGGGGGCGGGGTGGGGCTGGGAGGACACGGGGGGTTCGAGGGGGCTCACGGGGGTTCGAGGGGGCGGGGCTGGGAGGACACGGGGGGTTCGAGGGGGGCTCGCGGGGGTGCAAGGGGGCGGGGCTGGGAGGACGCGGGGGGTTCGAGGGGGCGGGGCTGGGAGGACGCGGGGGGTTCGAGGGGGGCTCGAGGCGGCGGGGCTGGGAGGACGCGGGGGGTTCGCGGGGGGCTCGCGGGGGGTTCGAGGGGGCGGGGCTGGGAGGACGCGGGGGGTTCGAGGGGGGCTCGCGGGGGGTTCGAGGGGGCGGGGCTGGGAGGCCGCGGGGGGTTCGAGGGGGGCTCGCGGGGGTGCGAGGGGGCGGGGCTGGGAGGCCGCGGGGGGTTCGAGGGGGCTCACGGGGGGTTCGAGGGGGCGGGGCTGGCAGTACGCGGGGGTTTCGAGGGGGCGGGGCTGGGAGGACGCGGGGGGTTCGAGGGGGCGGGGCTGGGAGGCCGCGGGGGGTTCGAGGGGGGCTCGCGGGGGTTCGAGGGGGCGGGGCTGGGAGGCCGCGGGGGGTTCGAGGGGGCTCACGGGGGGTTCGAGGGGGCGGGGCTGGGAGGACGCGGGGGGTTCGAGGGGGCGGGGCTGGGAGGACGCGGGTGGTTCGAGGGGGGCTCGCGGGGGGTTCGAGGGGGCGGGGCTGGGAGGACGCGGGGGGGTTCGAGGGGGGCTCGCGGGGGTTCGAGGGGGCGGGGCTGGGAGGACGCGGGGGGCTCGCGGGGGTTCGAGGGGGGCTCGCGGCCGTTGGGTTCCAGCTTCCCGGCCCGATCCGGCCGCTCCCTGCGTCGCCGGACCGAGCCCCCGGCCGGGCGGTGAGTGCGGGGGAGGGGTCAGGGGGTATGAACCAGAGGAGGGGTCAGAGGGGAGGGGTCAGGGGGTATGAACCAGAGGAGGGGGTCAGAGGCGAGGGGTCAGGGGGTGTTAATCAGTGGAGGGGGTAGGGGCTGTTCATCAGAGGAGGGGGCAGGGGGTATTAATCAGAGGAGGGGGCAGGGGGTATTAATCAGAGGAGGGGGCAGGGGCTGTTTTTCAGAGGAGGGGGCAGGGGGTATTAATCAGAGGAGGGGCAGGGGGTATTAATCAGAGGAGGGGGCAGGGGCTGTTTTTCAGAGGAGGGGGCAGGGGGTATTAATCAGAGGAGGGGGCAGGGGCTGTTTTTCAGAGGAGGGGGCAGGGGCTGTTCATCAGAGGAGGGGGCAGGGGGTATTAATCAGAGGGGGGGGGCAGAGGCCCCTCAAAATGACCAGGGATGGGGAATCCGCCTTGCCCCTTCACGTCATTGCCTTTCCTGTTCAATGCGCCCCCCTTCTTGCTGTTGGAGGGGCTCAGGTGAAACGCTTGTCTACGAGCATTGTAATTCTTGGGTATATTCCAGAAGGGCGGATCTGCTCCACCCACGAGAGGAAGCTTTGCCCAAGGGTTAGGGTGAGAACCTGGGATGTGGGAGACCTGAGTTTGAGTCTCTGCTCTACCACAGAGGCTCTGTGTGCCCTTGGCCAGATCCTCACCGGGATTTAGGGACCTTAACTCCTACTGAACTGAAATCCCGGTGAGGATCTGGGTCTTAGCCATGCTGTGGCTCAGTTTCCCCATCTGTACAATGGGGTGTTGTGAAGACAAATTCATTAAAGATGGCAAGGAGCTCAGACACAGTGGGACAGGGCTCATGTAAGTACCTTCGGTAGACAGATAAATAACCAGTTCTTCGGGCCCAATTGTGCTCGGAAGAGACAGTCTCTGCCCACAAGATTCACAGAGCTTATGGCCAGAAGGGACCCATCAGATCAAGAGTTAATAATCGAACTAGACAAGGGCAGGGAGGGGAATCAGAAGCCTGGAGAGGGGAAGCTACTGAGACAGACCAGTGGCAGAGGTGAGACTAGACTGCACGTCTCCCGAGTCTTCACCTGCTAGGCCGCGCTGTCACTCTCTCTTCTCCCGCTCACAGGATGAACATTGATCATGGGCAACGTGCAGTCAGAAGCATCCCAAGACGTAGACCCCAGGCAAGGCAAAGACAAGGCAGGCAAGCCAGGAGCGGACGAGGGGTGCTTGGCTGGCACACTGAGCGGGGCCGGGAGCGATTTGGGAGCCCTCCCGCCTCGTCCCGAAACCTTGGCAGTGAAAGAGCCTTCCCAGCCGCTCAACAGAGAGCCAGGGAGAAGAGGGAAGCAGGCGGCTGCCTCAGAGATGGGCAAGAGTTGCTCCAAGAAATCCAAGCTCAAGCTGTCTTCCATGTGGGTCCAGAATTCCAGCAGCCCCAGCAAAGATCCAGGCCCGGGAGACAATGACTCCGCTCAGGAATCGGGGCGAGGGAAGGCAGGGGAAGCCGGATTGACCTGCCTAAGCGGTGACGCCCGCTTGGGCGGGGAGCCGAGCCCAGCGCTGGATATCCCAGGCACCCACCCAGGGGAACCCAAGGGCCAGAAGGCGACACCCGGGTCTCAAAACCCGCCCCCCGAGCCAGACTTGCTGAGGTTCAAAAAGGCAGCACCCAAGGGGAAGAGCAAAGGGGAGACCATTTCCATCATGAAGCAAGGAGGCCAGGGCGACCTTCTGGGCAAGAGTACCGCTGCCCCAACGCCGCTGGAGCGGGCACAGGGGATCGGCATCCCCAAAGGCACGTTGGAGCCAAAGGGCTGCAGCCAACCGGCCCTGACCAAGACACAGACGCCGAGTTCAGCCCCGGACAGCCCCGCCCGTGCAGAGGCTCCAAACCCCAATGACCAGGGAGGACCTAACGATGCAGCGGAAAGGAACCCGACCAGGACAGCTCCCCCCAGGCCCCCGGCTGTGTCAGGAGGGAAGAAACAGCCCCCACCTCATGAGGAAGGCTCACCCGGCAGCCACGGCGACTCCAAGGCAGCTGTCAATCCCCGCCAATCGCCCACCGGCCAGGCCAAGACCCGGGGCAGCAGAGCAAAGGAGCCCCAGGGGAGTGAGGAGGACGAGGTGAACACAGAGGGGGTGCATGCCCTGCTGGAACATGGCCTGAGCTTCCTGTACAAGGTCACCATCCAGCCTGGACAGCGGCCGCCCAGCGTCAAGGCGATAAAGCATCGGGCCGGCCTGATCTCCTCTGGCATTTCCTATGCCGACGCCCTGAAGCAGTGTCCCCAGAAGAAGGCCCCGGCCAGCGTCTCGGGGTCGCCCAAGGCGGCTGAGAAGCCGCCGTCGCTCAAGGGGCTGGAAAGGAGAGAGCAGGAGGATCTCAGCTCCTTGACCCAGGCCTTTTTGGAGCAGTTCCAGAAAATGGGCACCCAGGAGCAGGCCTCGCCCGCCACCCAGCCCCAGAGCCCGGCCAAGCAGCAGCTGCATCTAGTCAAGATCCTGGACGACCTCACCTCCTTCAACTTCAAGAGCCTGGAGGGTCAGAAGCCCAGAGTGCCCACCCCGTACCCGCAGCGGCGCAAAGGCCAGGGCAGAAACAGCCCCAGGTTCGGCTCCGACGTGTCTCGGCTCGTGTCCTTCTTGAGCAATGGCCCCAAGCTTGACGGGCTGAGGCAGGACGAGGGCCACCCGCAGCCCGTCAGGGCCGGGCAGGCTGACGACACTAGGAAGAACCCGGATCCCAATGAAGACCCCCCCAGAGAATCCCCTCAACTCAGCCCCGCCTTTGTGGCGGAGCCGGAGCAGCTGACACAAGCTGGAGAGAGCCAGCAGCGGAAGCCGTCCCCGGAGGCAAATCCACCAGCAAGGGCTCCTGGTCTGCCCACGCCAGGCACGCCCGCCTTGCCTTCGGGAGAGGCTGCAGCTGCCAGCACGGTCCAGCCTGGCAAAGGGGAGGATCGAGCCATGGGCCTGTCTGGGCGAGAGGCTATTCCTCCCAGCCCCGCCCCTCCGGTGCCAACCTGCCCGGCGGCTCCCCGCCCCTCCTGCTCCGTGGCAGCTCAGTGCCAGGCAGCGTGGGAGCAGAGCGGTGCCTCCAAAGGGGCGCCTGGCCACGTCAGGCCGAAGGCCAGGAAACAGGCCACGACTAAGCTGCAGCCCCGGTCCACGTGGCAGCCCAAGGCAGCAGCTAGCTCCGCCCAGAAGCCGCCGGAGAAGCTCAAGGCCCACGGACAGCCGAAGGCCAAAGCGCAGAAGATCAAGTCGCAGAGGCCAGGGTGGGAAGCCCCGGAGCCACAGGTTGCCCCAGCCGAGCCCGGCCAGGACGTGGCCTCAGAGCAGGGCCCGGATGGCTCGCCCGACAAGCCCCCGGCTTCCGCTCGCCACTGGCCGCCGTTCCAGGTCATGGATTCGTGCCCCAGGAAGTGCTACTGCAAGCACCAGGATCAGAGGAAGCTGCCCAGGAACATCTCCGCGTGGTGAGTGGGTGGGGGGTCTGGGTCTCGGACACCCCCGGCGCTCGGAGCCAGCTGCTCCCAGCCCTGCCTCCGTAAGGAGGAGAGTCAGGGACCCAGGCCACGTCCTCAAAGCCAATGGGAGGTAGGCGCCTAAATACCTGAGGATCAGAGCCTTGGGGACTGGGGAACCCGTAACCTCTAGATCACCAGTTCAGATCCAGCCCCTCACACACTGAGGTAACAAAGCGTCCTGTGGCACCTTAAAGACTAGCTAAAGTATTGAAGCATAAGCTTTCGTGGGCTAATACCCGCTTCGTCGAATGCAAGCAGTGGCTTATGCTTCAATACTTTAGTCTTTAATGTGCCACAGGACTCTGTTACCTCTGCTATTCCAGACTAACACGGCTCCCTCTCGGATTCTTCACACACTGAGGTAGCTCTAGTTTTCAGCCACCATGGAGCTGGCTGGACTTGAACGGCAGGCTGGGTTCATCAATGGTGAAGCCAAGATTAGCCTGAGGTTCTGGCAATGGCCCGTCAGAGACAGGATGCTGGGGTCTGCCCCAGTATGGCCGTTCTCACGCTCTAAGCCCATTTATGAGCATGGGGCTTGCTGAGACACAGCCTGGACCGCCAGGCAAGCAGCCCCCAATGGCTGGGAAGCAGAAATCTTGTCTTGCTGGTCTCCAGCACCCTGATCCTGATGATACCACCTCGGCTAGCTGGGGAGCGGGTGGTGGGGGCCTGGGGACAGATCAGCAGGGACTGAGTGCCTGCCCTCCCCAAACCACCGCCCCTCCCTGTCCTCTCGTTTAACCCTTCGATGCAGGCTGACTCCCTCCGCCAACCACCTCGCTGAGCCGCCCTGGGTTTCCACGGCCATCCTGGCCGGATCGCTGGTCGCCGGCACCAGGTTCTTCCTGGATTCATATGAGCAGCAGACAGGAGACGACGACTGAGAAGCCCCGTTTCCCATCAATAAACTGCGTTGGGCCAGCTCTGTGGATTGGCTTCATTCATGCGCCCGTCCACGGGGGAGCAGCAGGCTGTACGGTGAATTCCCCCTCACATGACTTTCCTACCCCAGAGACAGTGGCCCCCACTGAGAGGAGACTGAGCCCTCCTGGCTTGGGGAAGGGCTTCACACAGAGGCCCTGGAGAGGAGAATGGAATGGGTTGTGGGAGGGGGGGGGGGGGAGAGGACATTGGGGACACAGCCTGTCATGGGAAGATGGGGGCACACACAGTCCCTGGGGCCATCGGGCAGCCGTTACAGCCTCCCCCAGAAGCCCTTCAGCATTCACCGTTGTCTGCTGCATGCAGCTGTCCCCTTCCAGGGTATTACCACCCTCCCTCGAGATTTTACCAACACCACTATTGATTTTATTTTGAAGTCCCACCAAAAAAAGTCCCTCATCTCTCTGGCCTCTGTGCTAGCTGTAGCCAAATCCTGCAGCCTTGGCAAACCCAAAGAAAGGACCTAGATGTCTACAGTACTTACCTGGGCCCTGTCACCGCAGTACCGGAGCCCTGCACCACCGAGGCAGGGCAGCGCTGTGATCTCTGGAGGGGGGTTGTTGAGTCCCAGCTCCTCCAAAGGTGTATTTCGGTGAAGTGGCCACGGTCACTGAGGAATTCAGTGGCACATCAGGGAATGAACCTGGGTCTTCCAAATCCCAGCAGCCAAGCACCTTGACCCCCAGACCATCCCTCCTCTGTCGTCTCATTTCATTGCTCACAGAAACAAGATCAAACAGGGCGGAGCAGAGATTTCCAGGCTGACCTTTCCCGGCCACCTAAAGCGGTCGATGTCGGCTTCCCAGCCCCGTTAACCGGGTCCCCGACGCTCTTCAACTTTAAGGACTGCAGCGTTAAACCCAGGGGGTTCCGTACTACCACAACCAAGGAAATGCAGGTGTACAAGAAACGATGGTTTTATTTAAACTGACAGTCCCTTTAAATGACTCAACAACCGGAGCAGGGAACACGAAGCAAAACACTTTAATGATGGCTCTTGGGGGCTGCTTAATCATTTGTTGACTAGAATCTGACGTGCCCCCTTTACCCTGCTCGTCAAAGGTGGGTAGAGTAGAGGCCATCACCTCTATCCCAGCACCCGGGTGTTAATGGCTTTGGGCTGGACAGTGGACCCACCATATGGAGAAGAGTTTGGGTTTGGAAGGGTTTTAAAAAGGGTCTTGCCCTCCACCCATGCTGCTGAACGAGAGAAGCCCAGAGCAGTGCGGCCCTCTAGAGCCTTTCCTGCCCATGGGACACAGGCTTTGTAACTGTGCTGTCCCAGAGAAACCTTTTAAATAGTTTTAAAAATGGACAGGTTGATGGGAAGGGGAGTAAGACACTAAAAAAACAAGGGGGCCAGGGCAGGGGGGATGGGGAAGAGTCCGGCCGGAGCTCTGCTAGACGATCATTTCTAGCTGCCTGGCGTATTCAATGACTTGTTTAGCTAGCTCGGTCGACGGGATGGTGGTGTCTTCAGGTTTCTGCTGCTGGCTGCCGAAGCTGTAGTAGTTGTGTGGACCCAGAACCCAACCGCGCTAAAATAAAGGGGAAAAGAACATTAGATTTTTTTTAAAAAAAAGGAGTTTCATGCCCTCTCCCGATTTATGGGTTTCAAGGCTTCCCCTGCCGTGCGTTATTTCCTCCTTATGGGGTGCCTTAAAACCCTTCCACCTCCCTGGAGGCGCAGGCTGGAATTCCAGCCAGTTCAACCCTTCCAGGTAGGTTACACCATGGGGATTCCAGATCTTAAGAACCACCGTCCTGGCTTCTGTGTCAGCATCAGGGATTCCATGGGGCAATGCTCATGGCTCAGCAGTCTGGATGGACTACATCTCCCATGCTGCACCACAGCAGGGACTCCAGCAATGTACCACTCCGTACCAAGAGGGGGAAAGGCGGTGCATCATGGGAGATGTAGTCCAGTCAGAAAGCCTGGCCAAGGAGGAAGTGGGGAACAAAAGACAGCTGAACTACAACTCCCACGAGGCACTACGGCATCAGCTTCAAATAGAGGGTTTTAGCCCAAGTTTTTTGTGGGGAAAACCAAACAGCCCCGTATTCCCATCAGCTCTACTGACTAGCAATCCTGCCGATGCTCGAATCTGGCTCAGTCTGCCAGAGCTGTGGCCGCTTTGGAGGACTAGCGGGAATAAAGAGCAGCAGAAATGGACTTGTCGATGAAGCCACCAGGTCGAACTCTGCTGCCCACACAGCCGCAGGTCAGCCAACAGCGGGGTTCTCTTCAGTGCCAGCGGCTCACATACCTTCTTGGCGTATTCGGTCATTTTCTTGGGGGTGTTGAAGAACAGAACCCTGGTGGCTTCGCTGAAGAGGATTTTCTCATAAGCCTTCTCGATGCAGCCAGCGATTTCATCCCTGACACCAGAGGGAAACAAGGTGGTCAGACCTCTGCCTTCGAAAAGCACAAGACATCCAGCCCGCTGAGATCTGTTGCTGCTGTATGATGGGACTTCTCCAGGCGGGGAGGAAGGCGGCTAGGCCAAAAGGCTCACACACACGTAGGGATTTGGAGAGCCCAACGTGAGACAAGGAAGGATGGCCCAGTAGTTAGGGGATTAGCTCGGGACTCAGGAAACAGGCGTTCAATTCCTTTGAGTCAGAGTCACAGGGCTTAAGGCCAAATAGGGCCACTAGATCAGCTTGTCTGACCCGTCAGGGGCCTCAGCCCCACCCAGCGCCAGCACGCCAAAATGCTGGTTTTGTTCTATTTGTACAGCTCCTAGCACAGCAATCCATGACTCAGGCTCCTCAGTGCTACCATAATACAC
This sequence comes from Sternotherus odoratus, assembly GCA_032164245.1. NCBI lineage: Eukaryota > Metazoa > Chordata > Testudines > Kinosternidae > Sternotherus > Sternotherus odoratus. Next base: position 12,093,561 of record JAVMKO010000043.1, read on the forward strand.
CTAATGGAAGGGAAGCCACTTCTATAGCAGCATGCACCTTGCGACCACATTGAAAAACTTCAATTTCCCCAACGTGTTCCAATGGGGAAATAAATTCCTCTGGACCAATTCATGAGGGCAAGAGGCCAACAGGTCCTAGCTCACTAGCTGCTCTTCTCATCTTATTAGGTGCTTTCCTGCATGCTCTGGGTTCCCTTTAAGGGATTCCCTTTAAGAGCAGCCAATAGGAAAAGACAGCAGCCAATAGGAAAGCAGTATGAAGCAGCCAATAGGAAAAGAAAGCCTCACCGAATGGTGTCCAATAAGATGTCGATGAAGAAAGTGTAACTCTCAGCTGGGATGTTGCCTTTGGCTAGGAACACTTTGTTGTAGCTGCCTTCCATCAAGTACTAGGCAGGGAGAGAAGCAGAGATTCGGGGTGTTTGTCTTGGGGGTTGAATTAGTTGCTCCTGGAGCCAGACCCACTTTAACCTTAACTCCCCAATGGAGTTACGCCAGCTACCGCTAAGATGCGACCACCTCTGGGCTGCAGCGTGGCTGCTGTTTAACAGCGCACAACAACGCTGGCCCAGAAGCTAGGACTCAGTGAAACAGTGAGGGAAGCAGGATGGCACTATATTTTTCGAGGGGGGTAACACTCCAGTTCTACCCAAGAGCATGCTGGGAATCTTTCATAAATCGGTCAGGGCCTGTTTTACAGCTCATCCAAAAAGCCGGCAGCTGCAGCGGCACCGTGCCCCCTAGCACCGGGCTGGGGTGTCGGCTCACTGCTGTCAGGAAGATGCTACTGGAGTTCGCACCCCTCGGGTTTTTCCTGGATGGCTCCCTTCTGTACAGGGACCCAGCCACGCCCTGATCCCACCCCACGGTGGGCTGGAAAGGCCAACAATGCTGAGAAAAGACACAGACAACAGTAACCCAACGCCCTGGGCAGGAAGGGGATAGGCCACCAACGCTGCAGTGGCAGGGCCAGCGGCAGGATAAGCTGGCCGCGGTGGGAGCGGCAGAGGGAACTACCTGCTCTAGGGAGACGGGGTGTTTGATGTACACGTTGGTCTGGATGTCCTTCGCCGGGAGTCTCTCTAGCTCAGTGTGGAACTCGGCCACGCGGTTCTGGGACAGCAGGAAGAGCAGGTTCAGCCCCAGCAGCTGGTGCTTGTAGGCGGACTCTGGCAACTCATCCCTACAAGGAATGGTGGTGTATGAATTTCAATAGGGGCCCAAAGCTGTTAACAGAACCCAGTCACTGTCCGATGTTAAACGAGGACCCGGGTTAGCTATCCCGAGAGCTCAGCCTGCTTCGTACCCTGGCGCACACACCATTAGGCAGCCTGGTAACTTCTGGCACAGATAAGAAAGAAAAACAGCAAAAGCATTGGCAACGGAAAGCATTAAAAATGGCTCTCGTTCTAGCAGTGCCCTTTGGCCCTTTTCCCTCTAGCCGGAGAGATTTTAGAAGGACAGAGAACCCGGCTGACAGTCTCCAACGCCATCAAAGGGGATGGGTGAGAACGGTGCTTTCCGGGAAAAGCAGAGACATTCGCGGAGATGTGCTGGAGCCGCCGCCGCCGCCGCCGTTAAAGTCGGATCCTGTTTTATCCCAGGGCTTCAGCGGGAGCGGGCAGAGGTGGTGATATTATCTGGCCCCTCCCCCTGGCCTGGCCATCTCTCAGGAGTAGGATGAAGGAGTCCCGGAGCACGAGACAGGTGGAATAGCCCACCCCCCTCGTTAATCAGCTTGGAAAAGAGATTAAGGGGGGATATGAGAGAGGTCTATAAAACGAGTGGTGGAGAAAGTGAATAAGGAAAAGTTATTTACTTGTTCCCATAATATAAGAATGAGGGCCCACCAAATGGAATTAATGGGCAGCAGGTTTAAAACAAAAGGAAGTAGTTCTTCACACCGCGCACAGTCAACCTGTGGAACTCCTTGCCTGAGGAGGTTGTGAAGGCTAGGACTATAACAGGGTTTAAAAGAGAACTGGATAAATTCATGGAGGTTAAGTCAATTCATGGCTATTAGCCAGGATGGGTGAGGAATGGTGTCCCTAGCTCTGTTTGTGAGAGTGCAGTGATGGACAGCAGGAGAGAGATCACTTGATCATTACCTGTTAGGTTCACTCACTCCGGGGCACCTGGTGTTGGCTGCTGTCGATAGACAGGATACTGGGTTGGGTGGACCTTTGGTCTGACCCAGTATTGCCGTACTTTGGCCACCAATTAGGACTAGTTTCCAACACACAATTTTGGCCAACGTTCTCTCGCTCACCAGGCATGCTTTCAACATAGTCCTTGAGCAACAGCAGGAAGCCTTTTGTTCTATCGAGTTCAGTTTTCTGTTGGGCTTTTTTGCACCCGTTTAGGACGCTCTTCATTAAAAGAGGACTAGGCTATCAGGGAGAGTTACCCGGGGGACTAGGAAAGAAACGCTACCAGGGAACGGCAGGGTGCTGCTAGTTGTCCTGTGCCCATGTAATGGTTCTGTTTGGGACCTCCCTCCTGGGCTGCTATCAACGGGATACCTCACTAGAGGGCCCACTGATCAGAGCCATTCACTGCAGCAGGAAGCTGGACTAGAGGGGTCACTGGGATCCAATCCAGTGTGGCAGGAGACACAATATTGGACCAAAGGGGCTGAGCTAGCTGAGCCAAACCATGTGTATTCACACTACCAGCAAGGAAAGTCTAAGGAGGTCAGTAGAACTGGGTACTGTATGATGGGAATGCTTCCCATCCCACAGGGGTCAGTGGTTACACTAGGAAACGCCGGGGTCCCGCACTCACTTGTAGTCAAAGTAGTAGCACTTCAGCTGAGCCATGTATCTCTCGAACGATGGGATGTCTTTCTTCAGGATGCTCCACTGGGCTCCGATTTCAAGAATATCCCCTGGGACAGAGAGAGATGGAAAGGCAGAACAAGAGAGCTTGACTGGTGGAGAGCAGGCAGTGGGGCTTTTTGCCTGACCGAGAACTCAAAAGGCCCCCTTTTCTATTCGCAGCACTGCCAGGGCTGAACAAATCTCATTCGCCAGGGGCCCATGGTCAGGAAGGAAACCTCCTCCACCACATATAGCACTGCAGCCAGTCACTTTCATCGGGGGGAGTCTGCCCCTTCACTAGAAGTCTCAGTCAGGAGGCAGCATATTAGACCCAGTGCATTTTGGCCGTTGGCCGTGCAACACAGACAAACTGCAGCTAAGCACACACAGTCTGCTACTGGGAGAGGAGAAGGGGGGGGAAGAGACAGGACAAGCTCCTTCTAGGGAATGCAGAGATGATACTCACTGGCTAATATAAGCTGCTGCTTCGTCAGTTTCGTGCCTGTGGTAGGCAGGAAGTTGAGTTCCAGCAGGGCAAGCTGGGACAGAAAAGCAGAGACGCGTTACACCAGACCGGACGCTAGGACAAGCAAGTCTTGGCATTCCACCCAGGGCTCGTTCCCCTGCAGACAGTCCAGTCCCTTGCAGCACAGGTGGCCACAACGCGAGACTCCCTCAACACAACTGGTTGGCAAGCTAACGCTGAGTACAGCAGATGCTCCGTCAATTGACCTGTCAGGTTGGGCCCTTGCAGGGTGGTTATGGCACGCTGGCAGAGGGGGTAGGATGGCAAGCATGCTTATGCTGGGTGTACCTCGTCTGGGGGCAAAGAACCTTTGGTATTGCTCACTAGCCCCTTTCGGCAGTGCTATGGTCAACCAAAGCTTTAACACACACACTTACAGCGGAGCACCGGCCCCGCTACAGCCGAGGTACAGAACAGCTTTCTGTTTAAAGCTGGACTCTCCAAAGCACTTCACTCTGCCGATTGATCACCTACAGCAATGCCAGGGGCTCCTTCACGTCAGCCACTTCTGGAGCGGAACGCTACAGCCACTTACCAGAACCACGATTTTGGGCAGGAAGTGAAGAACCACTCTATGTTTAACCAAGATGGTGGCAGTGGTCAGGAATTTAAGGAGGCAGGATGTAATTATCCCAATAATCCTGGCTGAGTTCCATCACGAATAACACCCCAATTCTTACAAACGGTCCCTTGGGATCTTTAACAAGCTCCCCCAACCTTGGGTTCGCCTCAATCCTACCATAGCATGATGCTGGTGCGCTGGGATCATTAGTGACTCACCAGGCACAACCACACACTTGTGCAGAGGATTGTAAATATTAAGGCACAAATGGCCTGTGGGAAGCAGACAACACCTTCTGACTCACGACCCCACCTCCTGTGGGATCCCACGATTCTCTCTCCCACCCCATTTCTTGACTGGTCCCAGGGCTACAGCTCTAGGATCCTGCCTGCTAAGGAGGAGACAAAGGTGCCAATTCTCCTTGGAAAAAAGCCACTTTGAGGATCATTCACCAAATATCTCAGACGTATTTTCAGAAGGAATCAACTGGGCCAAATTCCAGCTCAGATTCCAAGTTCCATCTCAGCCTCCCTAAATTCTGCTCGCCGTCAGTCCACTACAGGATTCTTCTTCACTTCCCATGTCTTAAGCCACCATGCTGCACTGCTATAGGGTGGTTCAACAGCTACCTCCCCAGAGGTGGCTGCATTTCGGCGGAGCTCTGGGATCATTCGGTCCCAGGGACCCTACAGAAACACAGGATATATACAGGGTCTTCTGCTGGGACCCAGACACCGTTCAGGAAGCAGCAGCTTCACCAGAGGATTTTACAACACACTGGATGCCCCCATTATAATTCTTGCCTGGACCCCAAGTGTACAAGACATGCTGCCCCGCAATATGACTTCTTACCTACCCCCTCCCCAATGACATGTCCCTCTCCCCAACTAACCCTTTAAGCTAGAGTGGTTGGGATGCCTTCCCCGCAGCGCCCCCCCCACGCCCTACTCCCCCTCAGCGCCCCCCGACCCTCATCCTCCCCCTAGATCCATCCCCCCAGCGCCCCATCCTCCCCCAGAGCCCCCGCCCCCTAGATCCTCCTCCCCAGCGCCCCCCGCCCCTCATCCTCCTCACCCCCTCCCCCCTAGATCCTCCTCCCCAGCGCCCCCCGCCCCCTCCCCCTAGATCCATCCCCCCCAGCGCCCCATCCTCCCCCAGAGCCCCCGCCCCCTAGATCCTCCTCCCCGAGCCCCCGCCCCCTAGATCCTCCTTCCCCCCCTCTCCCCCAGATCCATCCCCCCCATCCTCCCCCAGAGCCCCCGCCCCCTAGATCCTCCCCCCCGACCCTCATCCCCCCCCAGCGCCCCCATCCTCCCCGAGCCCCCGCCCCCTAGATCCTCCCCCCTAGATCCATCCCCCCCAGCGCCCCATCCTCCCCCAGAGCCCCCGCCCCCTAGATCCTCCTCCCCGAGCCCCCGCCCCCTAGATCCTCCTTCCCCCCCTCTCCCCCAGATCCATCCCCCCCCAGAGCCCCCGCCCCCTAGATCCTCCCGACCCTCATCCCCCCCCCCACGCCCCGCACCTTGAGGCGGCCCAGCGCCTCGCCGCACTTGCTGAGGTTGGGGCTCTTGCGGTTCCACTCGCCCTTGAGCTGCTCGTACATCCCGGCCGCCGCCTTCAGCCCCGCGGCCGCCTCCGCCCCGTTCACCACCAGCCCGGCCGCCGCCATCGCTGCCATGAATCGGCAGCCGCGCCGCTCCGCGCCGCCTCCTCCTTTACGGCCGCCGGCGCCGCGCTGCTTTACGGCCGCCGCCCGCCATGGCAACCGCGGCCAGCAGGGCGGCCGGGCGCCTCGGTGACGCACAACGGAGACGCCTGACCGAACAGGCGCGCGGCGTCTGACGTCATCAAAAGGGCGGGGCGCGCGCGGGGCGTGAAAGCCGTTAGCCGTTTACCTTGGGTGCGTGACATCACTGGGCAGTGTGTGACGTCAGGAAATGAAATACGTGACGTCATATGTGGAAATGATGTGCCGCCGTGAGGGGAGCGGATGTGACATCATTGGGCGGGAAAGAGGGGGGAATGACAACCTGAGGGAAACATGAAATCCTAAGGGGAGCGGATGTGATGTCATGAGGGGGTGATGTCATGGGGTGATGTCATGAGGGGAAGAGGATGTGATGTCATGTGGGAATGTGATATGGAAAGGAGGACGGCTGTGATGTCATGAGGGGAGGGGAAGTGACATCATAGAGAGGCAAGGGGCATAATCAGGTGGGGTCATTCCAATTGTTCAATACCCATGGATTTTTTTGGGATAAATACTAGGCTCTCTTCCTTCGCCTGCAGCTTTTTGAGCCTATAGCGGGTGCGCTGGTCATCCTTTCAAGCTGTTCTCCACAAGCGAAGGCTAAAAATGGGGGTTTTAAAAACGAAAGTGGCGATTCTCCTGTAAATTGATTCTTCAGGACCAGGGGGTTTAATAAATTATCATGAGACTCATGATGAAATTGTTAGAATTAGCAACCTGGGAAACTGAGGCAAGGCGGGGGGTGACTTGCCCTTTCTGGGTCTTTGAGTCTGTGGCCCAGCCAGGAAGAAAACCCTGGAGTCCCAGTTCCAACCCCTGCCTCTAACCTGTACAACTTGTACCCTCTTAATCCTGTGCTCTGCCAAATTATTTTGTGAGGCTACATTCCTTAAATGATTATAAGGTGTTTTGGGTCCCTGGGGTGGAAGATACCAAGTTTATCATGGTGTCTAGTATCAGAGGGTAGCCGTGTTAGTCTGGATCTGAATGGCTCCCCAATTACAAAAGCAGTTTCTCCTCTCTGGGTGTTCACACCTCCAGATCAGCTGCTGGAAGTGGGCCTCACCCTCCCTGATTGAATTAACCTTGCTTTCTTGCCTGCATATTTATACCTGCCTCTGGAGATTTCCACAACATTCATCTGATGAAGTGGGTCTTAGCCCACGAAAGCTCATGATCCCTAAGATCTGTTAGTCTATAAGATTCTACGAGACTATCACTTTTTCAAGTCCATCATGGTAACTACACATTACGGAATCGCCTTTAGGTCTTTCCGATATGGTTTCCCACCAGGTGGCATCCCATACCTGCCATAACATCAGCCACCCCTGATTCTCTCTGAACATACTCCTAGGAAAGATTTCATATAAAACTTCGTATCTTCCAAAACCTAGTGGATTTCACACGCTTGTGCTGCTTAGTTATCTCCTGTATTAACACCTTCCAATACCACAGCACAAGGCTTGTTTCTGATCCCTAGAAAGGAGCCACAAGATTTATGTAGAACTCCAGTTTAGAGCTGTGCAGCAGACGTTGCTGGTTTAGGGTCACATGGACTTTTGATGAGCTTAGGTTCACAGGCCCTGAGACTCACAGGGGAGTTTTAGTTCAAATGATCTCAAGACAAAACCCAGCTAGAACTGGCTGTTCTTCATGGTTTTAACACAAATCCCAGCTGGTGTATATTAACGTAGATCCATTGCTGTCCCCAAAACTAAAATCCCTCTAGTAGTAAAGTGCTCCCTTCTAGAACAGCTGCCACGTTCCACTCCAGAGGTGGCTGTATTTTGGTGCTGTATGAAGTAGTCCCTGTATTTATATCGGTTTCTTAGGTAGATTGATCAACGGTTTTCTATATCATGGTGAGCTATGATTCTTAATGAAGTGGATAGAAAGCTTCAATGTTTCATTTCTTCTTCAGGGTCCCTGTGTAGAAACCAAGAGAGACACAGAATATGCAGCATCATTTTGCCCTGCTGGTGCTGCTGCAGATGCAGGTTTGCCTGCTCTTGAAGGACTGCCAGTGGAAAGTTGTACTCAACGATTTTGATAATCTGGGTGGGGACCAAGCTGTGTTTTTTAGGCAGCAGCCAGTCACTAGCGTAGCGTCTGTGTTCCAGAATCTGACTGACTCAGCCATAGACCTGAATGATAAAAATTCGGTGAGTGACTTTTTCAGAAGGCTTGGCGGGGGGGGGGGGGGGGGATGAGGGATATAGAACAGGGCTTGATTCTGGTTTCAGATTAGCTCTGATCCATTGGGCTCAATACTCCATTTTTGTACAGGTAAGTTTGCCTGTGTAATGCTGAGATGTTTTTAGAGCAGGGGACTTCTGGGTTCTGGTTCTGTTCTGCCAGTGGAATGGTGGAAGGGGATTCACTGGAGGACCGTGTGGTATTTTGGTTGGAACAGGGGAGTAGGGTGTATTTGCAGCTCTGGGCAGGAGAGTGGTCCATGGCAGGGGAAAGGGAGTCAGGATTTGCAGGGTCTCTTCCCAGCTCTTCTGATGACTTGGGCAGCATGGTATATAGACGCTGGGAAGTGGACAGAGAACCAACAGCCAATTTCACCTCGACCATTAAACGACCATTAAAGCCCTGCGATTTGTCTCTGAACTAGAGGAAAAGTCCCGGTTAGCACCTGTCGACCCAAAGTTTCAAGGCTTTTTTCTGAACTGTCTGCTTCTCCTTTCTGACAGCACTACCTGGGCTTCCCGTACTACCTGAAAATCAATCTAACCTGCACCACTCAGGTACGGTAAAGAGACCTTGTTGCAATTGGAATGTGCTGCCACCAGGGTCTTCAGATGCACCGTGTAACCTTTGTGGTATAATTCATAGGACATGTTATACTTTACACTGGAAAGATTTGTTATTTTATTTACATGACATTTCCAGATAACCATGTGACTCTTACTAGTTTAACTGTCACAACTGTGGCTGCTGTGAATTTGCTATGGCCGCAAAACACCATGAATCCCGAAAGGACTGAAAAAACAGCCCCACCTGGTGTTCTTTGGAGGTATCTGTCTCAGGCCTTCTATGCTAGAAGTGCTTTGCACCACAGTATAGGAATACAGCACAACACCAGCAAGGCAGTCGTAGTGTGGATGTAGCTATACTGGCAGAGCAGTGTTTTGTTACAATTCTATAAACCCACCGCCACTGGCAAGGGAAACAGGTTGTAGTGGGAAGGGCTTGGTTTTGTTGGCAGAGCCGTGCCTAGACTAGGGACTTCTGCTGGCCCAACTCTGTCAGTCAGGGATCACCCCTCTTCCCATCCACATGGCCTGGCCTCAGTACTTACATGGTGCCCATCACTGTGGTATCTGAGCATCTCATAATCTTTAATGTGTTCATCCCCACAACACCCCTATGAGGCAGGGAAGGGCTATTTTCCCCATTGTACAGATGGGGAAACTGAGTCACGGAGCGGCTAAGGGACTTGCCCAAGGTCACATAAGGCATCTGTGGCAGAGCCAGGACCGGAACTCAGGTAAGTCCGTTGCCCTAACCACTGGGCCCTCCTTCCTCCTCATATAATATGCTGCATCCATCAGTCTCAGGGCACTTTACCAACAAGGGTAAGTGTCCCTATCCCCATCTCACATGTGGGGAAACTGAGGCACAGAGCTAAAACTTGCCCAGTGCCACACAGCAAGGCACAGGGCAGAGCAGGGCATTCACCCCATGGCTCCAGCATCCCAGGCTAGCCCCCCCCCTCCCCCCCGAACTGCAGTCGAGGGCTTCATGCTGCAGAAAGCTGAGCTGGCTCAGTGCTCGGAGCTCAGCCTCTCCGCATGGTAGCTCCCCTCTTTCCTTTCTTCCCTCCAGAGAGCGACGAAGGTCATTCGTAAGGCTCATCTGACTGGGCTGAGGCCCATTGTGACTGTAACATTTGAAGCGCCCGTCAATACAAAGCATCAGAAACCCGAGCAGCTGCGGATTGAGATGAAAGCCGCCCCTTACCGGCTCCAGGGTATTCTGCTTCTGTTCCATTTCAGTGCAAATAACAGGGGTGCCCTCTCTAGGTGGCTGCTGGTACTACAGCCTGGCGGGCCCAGGGTTCTACTCTCATTACCTGAGAGAGGTAGTTGGTTTGCCCTAGGGGGTGAAATTCCCTCCCTCCCCTTCTCCCGTGCTGAGGGATAGGCCAAGGATCAGGCACTGCTTAAATTTCCTTTTGAGGGTTTAAATGGGACTTAAATGGCTTATCAGGCTTTGTGCCGGGCCCCAGAGCCAAGCCCGTAACCTTGCCTTGGAAATCCACCTAGAGAGACAGGAGTTAGGGGTTTTCCTTTGGTCCCGGGCTTCTTCCCTGTTTGGTGGAGGAAGTGAGGAACTCCTGCAGCCATGAGAGCAAGACGGATGGGGAGGCAGAGGGCAATGGCAGAGTGAAGGCTAGAGAGAAACTGCAGAGGGAAAGACGGGGAGATGTCTGCCTTCAACCATGGCTGTGGTCAAATTCCCGTTTATGCCAAGGCCCTACTGTGGGGAGCTCTGGCAACGTGAACGGGGCTGTGGGTGGGCAGAAAGGACATCTGGGGAAGGAATTATGTGGTTAGTGTAAGGGACCTATACTGGCCCGACCTCCCTCCGTCTCGGATCCAGGGAATATCCAGAGTGCACTGTGCCATGGCTGTTCTCTGCTCCCATCAAGAGCAGAGTATAAGTCACAGCAACCCTAAGGCTGCTCTAAGGTACACCAGAGGCTGGGCTGGGCCCTGCACAGCGCCAAAATCTGGGTACCCAAAGGGTTTAAAGCCGCCTTTGCCCCGTCCCTGTCCCAAGTGCCGGAGTGGAGTGACTGAGAACCAGCTCTGCCCCGCTCATATGAAAGTGTCCAAGCCCCGTTGGGGTCTCTCCCTGTCTCTTGGGCATCCACAGGGCCTTGTACCAGTGAAGAGGTTTGCCGGATGTGCTGGTTCACGCCCATGCCCATGTCGAAGAGGAGTGTGGTGATGGATGTTGTGGTGGACAGCAATGGCCTGGGCCTTGAGGTCGACAGCAGGAGGTGAGGGGGGTGGCGCTGCCCAGGTGCCCTTTGTTCCGCTTGCGGCAGGGACGGCCCAGGGCTGTCTCAGTCACCTGCAAGGCATCAGAGAGCTGCCCGAAATGGAGGGAGATGGCAGCTGCCCTCCTCCCTAAAGGGGACCCGCAGAGAGGGAGAATCGGGCTTCTGCCCTTTGACCCTCTGGGATGACTCTGATGTAATCATTTACGGCATGTCATCAGGGTGTGTAGTGCTGTACAGATGGAATACAGACCTGCGGCGATCCAGCCAGCCACCCTCCTGGAGAGATGTTTGCAGTGGTGTGTGGGGATAGCTAGCTAGCTAGATCAAAATTAAGTATTGCATAAACCCCCAGAATGAGTGGCTATATAGTACATCAGGAGAGAGAGAAATAATTTTATCAGCTATCTATCACTTTATATAGCTAGATCCATCTAACCCCAGACATTATCTAGCTATCTATCCATCCATGGCTTTCTGTCTGTCTGTCTATCCATCTGTCCGTGCTCCCTGGGCGTTTATACCACACTTGACTTTGAAGAGGCTGGGAGGCACTCAGAACCTCCCTGGACTGGGCCCTTTGGGGAATGTGTGGTGCCCTGAGTTTATATCCTAAGTCAGAGAGTGAATACAGCTCAGACCCCAAATCTGGTAGCGGGCCAGGGGCTGGTCAGCTTTTAGCCTTGCTGTGGTGCTTCTGAGAAGCAAATGTTTGGCCTGTGGAATGCTCCAAACAGCCGGTGATATTAAGACAGTTGGTCTGGGGGAAGCAGTTGGGATCTTCCCATATGCGGGCTGGCCCTGCGTCTCATGAGATGACTCCAATCAAGCATTGTGGGAAACGCCCCGGGCCGTACGACAATTTTTTCAATGAATCCGGGCAAGGATATGTCTTTATAAAGCAGGTTTTCTTCTTTGTTTGCAGGTTTTCTATGAATATTAATGGCTACATGAAGGAAACTGAGACCGGTTTACAGTCTTCCCTAGGAAAGAAGGTAAATTGTGGTAAAGGGTTTTGTCTTTGCTAGAAAAAAAGCGGTGTTCTTAACTCATGTTAGTGAATACAAGGTAAACCCTAGGGAAGGCAGAGTAGTTTTAACATGAGTTAGAATAACACCACCAAGCTCTTTTGTGGTGCTTTTTACCTGTAGATCTCAAAGCGCTATATCCCCATTTTAGAGATGGGAAACTGAGGCACAGAAGAGGGAATGTGACTTGCCCAAAGTCACCCAGCAGGCCAGGAGCAGACTCCAGGTCAGCTAAGTGTCAGTGTTGGGCTCTAACCACTAGGCACTATTGCTTCTCTACCAAGCCTGGTCGGAAGTCTGGGTATTTACTCAGGCGGCTAGCCAGTTCTGATGCTCATCCCGTCACAGCTCCCCTGCTCTTGGTCTCCGTGCTAGCTAGATTAAAGCTAGCTGGGGTGTCACACACCCCGACTGCGGTGTAGACGCACCCTTACGCCACGTCTACACTAGCGAGCTCACAGCGGTGCAGCTGAGCCGCCGTAGGACCGCTCGTGTAGCCGCTCAGTGCGGACGGGAGAGAGCTCTCCTCCTCAAATGGCTAGGTCAGGAAGTCCTTAGGGCAGCCAGAGAACTAACCCCATGTTCAAGCCCTGTTCTCTGTCTGTCAAGTCCGCTGGGGAAAGCCCTGATATCCCCCTGTTATCCCCCTCCCCTCCCCTCCCGCCTCTCCAATCCCTTGTTCTCCAGCCGGGAGACTTGCCTAGCTGCCCTGCTGAGAGGTGAGAAAATCCATCTTCCTCTGTGCTGGGGGTTGCTAGCATCAAATTCCTGTGACTGGGTTTGCCTGAGAAGATTTTCCATTGATACTGGGTCGGCCAAGCCTGTCCTTTTCTTAATGACCCCTTGAGGCTGGGACAGCCAGGCGCCATTCATACCATGTCTCTGAGCCAGCCCTGAGAGCAATCAGCCCCTTCCCCCCTGACTGCACAGCCGTGTGAAATACGAGGAAACTGAGGCACACATTGGCTTCATAAAAATATTACAGAAAATTCCCACTTTGTCCCGGCAAGCCCACCCAGTACTCATCTCGCAGCAGTTCCTGTCCCACGGGGTTGCGCTCAGCTCCCCCCTGTGGGCGTTGCCACCTGGGGCACGGGATCACAGCCCTACCCAGAGGAGTGGCTGGGAGTTGTGGTGTCGGGGCAGAGGGTGATTTTGGGGGCCTTCCCCCCACAAATTTGGACCTCGTGTGGGTTACAAAACGAGCCCTAGTGCAGTTGGTGGGCGACGGTGGTGGAAAGTTTGGACTTTCTGTTCTAGCTTACTTCACTGGAGGATATGATATCCATATACAGCCCGTCCCGTCCCATTTGGTCCACCTTCAATCAAGCCCCAGTGCTGATCCTCGGGGGATTCCAGGCTTACCAAATCATTCTGGTTTCAGACTCGGAGTTTGCGGATTTCACTGTAGTGGAGGTAAAGAGAGCCGGGAACGGGGCGATGGGGGGGAGAGGGGGGTTGCATCCCTTCAGAAGGTAGCCGCAACAGGACGCCTCCGCCAGGTAGGGCTCGATCCCGTTCCCATTGAGGTAGCAGAGATGTCACTGCAGGTTTACACCAGTGGCAGGACCCGAGATCAGAATCGGAGCCCTTGTCTGACAAGAGATTCCCATGATGATAATGCTGCGTTGGTGCTACATGTTTATGTGCATGGTCTGATTTCACGTCAGATTGACTCCATTTGTAAGAGAGAGAAAGGAAGAGAGAATCAGGAGCCTAGGAGTCCGGCTGCCCTGGGAGGGAGTGTTGTCTAGTGGTGAGAGCAGGGAGTCAGGACTCCTGGGTTCTAGTCCCAGATCCAACGAGGAATGTGGCGTAGTGAAGAGAGCTGTGTTGTGAAGCCGCAGCGGCTAGTAAAACAGCAATCTAGCCTCTGGTCTCTTATTTCGGATTTAACAACAGTAATGGAACGTATATTGATTTTGCCCCTTTCATCCAGAAGCATATTACACCCTTCCATCGCTATTCGCTACCAGCTCTGGTTCCGATCTCATTCCCATCGGCGCGAATCAGGAGATACGCCCCTGAAGTCACTAGCGTTACTCTGGAGTGCAGTCGCCATGAGGTCGAAATCTGGCCTTTCCACAATGATCCCTTCCATGGAAACACAATCGTTGCATGGTCAGGGACACATCAGGGAGCAGATCCTTAGCTGGCGTCAATCAGCAGAGCTCTATTGACCACAGCGGTTTACCCCAGCAGAGAACTGGACCTCAGGTTGTTTAGTGGGGAAGCTGGGCCAGCTCCCAGATTTGGATCTGGTCTCCCCTAGGCCCAGTCCTGCACTAATGAACCCCCTGGGGAGCTGGCTGTCCCTGCACCGTGTCTCCTTCCTTGGCTGCCCTGTGTTGCCGGCTGCAGGTGTGAAAGTCCGTGATGAGGATTCTGAACTAGGCTGGGCTGAGTGCAGCAGGAGTGTTATATAAAAATCAAGTCAGCCGAAGGGAACAGCCAGAAAAACTGTGCCTGATCCCCTCCCTCAAACGATTACAGAGCTGGGCAGAGAGAGGGGCAGTTAAACAAGACCCAGCCGGGGGGACAGCTGGAGAAGTCTGGTCAGCCCAAGAACTGTGGGCCAGACCCAGGCGGGGGAGATTCATTTACAGCAGTGCAAAGTGAGCGTGAAATGCTGCCTTTGGGGCCTGTGACTGCCGGCTTGACACTGGTGTCAGGGAGATGAAGCAGGCCCTGGGAGCTTTACTGCTGAAATGGGAGCAGGATCGGCTCCTAGCTGAGATCAGGATTGGGCCCACTGCCTCCAATTTGTCCTCTCTGTGCTTCAGGTGGGGATCGACAGCTGCTGGGTCGGGTCCCTGAACTGCGCCTTGTACATCTTCTCCTCCTCCATTATGGACGCCATCGCTCTGGAAAGCGTGCTCTTCATCCGGCAGAACCAGCTGGTCTATTACTTCATTGGGAACTATTCCGTCCTTTCTCCTCACGCGCCGGGATCTGGTAAGAGAAGCCGGAGATGGCCAAGACCCATCGGCTTCCCCGCCTAGAGGGGAGGGAGGTCGAGTGTGGCTGGGGAACCAGCCTGGGAGGTGGGAAACACCAGTTTAATTCCCTGCTTTGTCGCAGAGTTCTTCTGTCACCTTGAGCGTCACTTAGCTTCTCCGGACCTTAGCTCCCCGTCTGCAACACAGGAATGACGGCGCAGGGGTACCTTGCGGATCAGGACGTCAGAGACTGGGAGATGCCCAGCTGCCCTGGTGATGGGGCCATATAAGTACCTAAGACAGAGTCTCTCTCTTCTCTCTAGGCCTCTGGATCCGTGTGCTGAAGAATATCTGCGTGTCACACTTAATGCCTGTGCATTTCCCCTACAATGGCTCCGAGTACATGATTGCTATAGGAGGAGGCATCAACGAAGGACAATTCTTCCTTGGCACCATTCGCAGTATGACATGCGGGCAGATAATTCACCCCTGGAGCTGTGCTGTGCTGTGTCCCACTGATGGGGCAGCCACCCCCTTAAGAGTGTTTATTGCTCCATCCGCTTTGCACGGGTAGCCGCTGGTGCAACATTTAGTGCTGCTGAAGGGAGCTGGAGTGACAATCGGGGGAGAGGAACCCGCCCTGCATACAAATAAGTGGCAGCTGTTAAAGTTTTGCAACTTGCACTGCCTGAAGGGCCACATCTGTTGTTGTTGTTGTTGTTGTTATTGTGTGGATCAGGCCCCTTGTACCAGGCACTCCAACTGGGGAGCGGTGTCAGGGCACGGGTCTTGCTCTGCCCGCCTGGCGCTCCTCCCAGGGCTGGGCGGGTGCCAGGCAGGTGGGTGGAGTGGGGCAAGCCCCCACGCTCCCACCTCACTCCCCAGCAGCAATGTTTTTCCGGGGCCCCAGGTTGGCCCAGGGGTTAAATCCCCCATTGGGAGGAGGGCAAGTGAGTGGGCGGCCGGTGATCACCAAGGGGAGCCGGGCCCAGCGTGGAGCGGTGGGATCCGGAAGGAGCTGTAAGCCGTGCGATCGGGTGACTAGACAGCAAGTGGGAAAAATTGGGATGGGGGTGGAGGGTAATAGGTGCCTACAAGACAAAGCCCCAAATATCGGGACTGTCCCTATAAAATCAGGACCTCTGGTCACCCTAGTGTGCACACTGGAGAGCAGTGTCTCCTTCCGGGGCCCCAGGGAGCCGGCTGCAGGGGGTAGACGGAGGTGGGCGGGCCTCTGTTGCACCCATGTGTGAGGGGCCACCGGCCCGACCAGCTGAAGCCCTGCCGCTCTTTTCTCCCCTCCAGACGGTCACGTTCGGTTTCCCGAAGCAGAGGCCAAGAGGAGGAAGACGGTGTGCGAATATTTGAAGAGTAAGTGCCTTTGGGTCCTTGTGTGTTCCTCAGGGTCCCTACGTCACAGACCCCCAGCTGGTCTCTCCACTGGACTCCATGGGGCCAGACCCCCCCGCTGATATAAATTGGCTGCCGTGCCATTGAAATAGGCATAGGCACGGTTCTGATTTACACCGGCTGGCCCAACGGTTACATGGTGCTGCGCGGGGCCCTCACAGAGTTATAACATTTGGGTCCAGTGGCTGGGGCAAGGCAGGGCTGGAAGCCAGGACATCTGGGTTCTGTTCCCAACTCCGGAAAGGGAGTGGGGCCTAGTGGCTGTAGCGGGGGGGGGGGTGGGAGGCCCTCAGGACTCCGGTGTCCTTTCCAAGCCCTGCCATTGACCGGCTGTTCGACCTTGGGGGAGAGAGCCTGGCGGGTAAGGTGTGGAGCTGAAGTTCAGCAGACTCCCGTTGTGTTGGGATTAACTGGGGGAGGCGGGTGTGTTACAGAGAAAGGGCTCGGCCGTGAATCCCCAAACAAATCCATGAATGAAGGCTCCAGCGCTCAGCTGCAGGAGTAAAAAATATTTAAACCACAGAACGGCAGCCGGCTCCTCAACCTCCCTGAATCAGAGGAGAACAGGACTGCAAGGGGCCTGCCGGGGCCTCCCGTCCCTTTCCCTATCAGACACCAGCCAAGTGCCATCTTCCAGTCCGTTCGGTTCTTTGCCCCTCACTGCTCCTATCTGGACAGTGCTAGCTGAATGGAAGAATTCTTCCCAGCTGCTGCCCCAGGGGAGGTGAATTGACTACAGGACGGGAGAACCCCTCCCATTTTAAGTGTAGACACAGCCTCAACCTGCCGCTTGCCAGGCAAAACAAGCTCCTCTCCTCTCAAGAGATCGGCTCTCCAGTTCCCTGATCATCCTCGGAGCCCTTCTTCTGCACCGGGTCCCATTTGAATCCATCGTTCTTGAGCATGGGGGACCAGGATTGGAGCCAGTGTTCTATCTAGATGACCTCATCTGGAATGCTGGCTCCAATTCTAGAACACCGGTACAATTCTGGAACACTGGTACAACTCCAGAACACTGCGGAAATGGAACACTGGCTCCAATTCCGGAACACCGGTACCATTCTGGAACACTGGTACAACTCCAGAACACTGCGGAAATGGAACGCTGGCTCCAATTCCGGAACACCGGTACCATTCTGGAACACTGGTACAACTCCAGAACACTGCGGAAATGGAACGCTGGCTCCAATTCCGGAACACCGGTACAATGACGCAGTGACGTATTATACCAGCTGAGGAGACTGTTGCTTATTCCAAATCATCACCACAGAGATGTTTAGAAAGATTTTTGCTGCCCCTCTCTCTCTCTCTCTCTCTCTCTCTCTCTCTCTCTCTCTCTCTCTCTCTCTCTCTCTCTCTCTTTCTCTCCACTTTCAGTTGCGTGCATGATTCTCTGGGCTGTCTACATCACGGAAGACGACATGATTGTGCTGCTGGTGGAAGGGATGGAAGAGGAGAGCCTGTCTGATTACTACATCGTGGCCTACGATCAAGGTCAGGCCGTCGTTCTGGACTGATACAAGCGTAAAGCCCGCTGCTGTGAATCAGCGTCGTTCCTTCGAAGTCCTTGGAGCGAGGCTGAGGTTCACGTGCTGCGAATCGGGTCCCTAAGGGGGCTGTGTTAGGGGGAGGAGGCAGTGGGGGCAGAATGGTGTCAGATTCTGCTAGCCCCAATGCACAGCCGGGAAGTTGCCTCAGGAGGGAGTTAGCTCACCGAACGTGTTGGTTTATATCGGGTATGGGGGTGATTGGCTAATAACTGGACCATGGAGGAGAATTTGAATGGCTCTGGGACTGCCTTTTCCCGCCTAGGTTATTAGCTCAGCTCCGGCCCCTGGTGAATAACTGTTCCTATCACAAGAATCAGAGAGGGAGCTGTGTTGGTCTGGAATTGCAGAAGTGACAAAGAGTCCTGTGGCACAAAGACTAACTAAAGTATTGAAGCAGAAGCTTCTGCTTCAATACTTTAGTTGTTCCTATCACAGCAAACTGCCCCAGCTCAGCAGAGAGGCCAAGGACAGACTGGTGACAGGGACTGAGCTGCCCATTAGAAGTCATCTTTCTAGGTCAGGACTAAGAGTGTGTCTACACTGCAATCCGCGGTGCGATTGCAGCATGGGTAGACATACCTGCGCTAGCTAAACCCGTGCTAGCGTGGCTAAAAATAGCAGTGTACATGTGGGGGCACACATTCCCCATGTGATCTTGGGTGAGCCACTTAGCTGCTCCATGACTCGGTTTCTCCATCTGCGCAATGGCAATAATAGCACCGCCATAGACGCCTACTTCCCCTCTTTCCCCTGGGTGCTCGACCCCCCCTCCCTGACTCCTCACCCTGGCCGCTCCCCGACTCCACCACCCCTTCCATGAGGCCCCATCCCTGCCTCACCCCTGCCCCGCTCCTATGCCAACCCTTCTCCCAAAGTCCCCACCCCAACTCCGCCCTTTCCCTGCCCCTATTCCAACTCCTTCTACAAATCCTTGCCCCGGCCCCACCTGTTCCCCGCCTCCTTCCCTGAGCGCACCACGTTCCCACTCCTCCCCCTCCCTTCCGGAGCGTGCTAATGCTGCCAAACAGCTGTTTGACGGTGGCTGGGCAGGAAGCACTGGGAGGTAGGTGAAGGAGCGGGGATGCAGCACACTCAGGAGAGGGGGAGGAGGAGGAGGTGGGATGGGGGGTGAGGGGAGCTTGGCTGCCAGAGGACCAATAATTTTTCCCTGTGGCTGCCCCAGCCCCGGAGCACCCAGGGAGTCAGCACCTCTGAGCACTGCCCTCCCTCCCAGGATGAGAAAGTTCCTGATTCCGTGGGAATGGGGGCCATGTACGTAGAAAGATTTAACGAGTTCACATAATAAACAGATACCGCTGTGACTCGTCATTCCCTTGTTCGTTTGCTCGCAGTCAATGCAGCTTTCGGGATGTTGTACCACATACCTCACTTCATACCCAGAGGTAAGCACCCGCCGTGGAATGCTCTAACAGGCTTTGATGGGAGAGGCAGAGCTATCCTGGTAGATGCCGTAGATTGGAAAGTGTGGCCGGCTCTCCCAGTCCACCCTCCCACCCCGCGGGGAACTCACTGCGCTAGGGGCTGCACAGTCATGTAACAAAGAAGCCAGTGCTTGCCCAGAGAGCTCACAACCTAGGATCTGTGACCCCAGAGCGACTAGCTGTGTTGGCTTTGATTCACCGCTGTGTTGCTCTTGGTTTGCATGAGTGGTATAAAGCAGGGGTAACGCAGTGGTGATCTAGGCTTGTAGGGTGGGATAGTCAATGGGGCAGATGAGGGGCTTGTCTACACATGGTAGTTAATTCCGGTCAGGTTCCCCCTGGACACTCATTCCAGAATAAGAGTACCTTTTTCTGCTTGTCTACCTGGAGGCAATCAGGAAAGTTAATCCAAATTAACTTCCAATGTGAATTAGTGAAAATGCATTAACACCCTGTGTGGATGCTCTTAATCTGAATTAAAGTGAGGCCACGTCTACACTGTGGGGACAAAAGTAGTGTATTTTTTCACATCTTGGAGCACCGTCGCTGTTGACTGAAATTTGAAGTGCAGACCAGGCCAGACTCCAATTTCACATTGGAAGTGAGTTCAGTGAATCCAGATGAAGGCCACTTTTATTCTGAATCAAAGCAGCCGCATGGGGGTTTAATGTGCTTTAACCAAGGGCTTGTCTGTACAAACAGGCAGCTTGCGGTGTAAATCTAACCCATCTAGCCTGCAGTTCTTAGGTGCTCCTGTAACAGGAATAACATTGCCTCTTTGACCTGAGAATTAGCCTTGCAGAGCTCATTACGAGAAGAAATCGATGCCATGAATCAGAGTGCCCACAAAATCTGGTGTCCCTGAGCACAGGTGAAATAGACAGCAGCAGGTACCTTTCCTTGCTCCAAAATCCACACATCTGCCCCTCCAGTGCGCTCTGTGCCCAAGAATCATTGTCTCTCTGCTTCCTCCTAATGTTCATGCTCACTAGTGCTTTGCTTGGTTTTCTCCTCCAAAACACAGACTGCAAACTATTCTTCTAGCCCCCGCCTTAGCAGCCATGCAACCTCCGGCTCTGACCTGCCCCCGTCCTCGCTTGTAGCTCTCTGTTACTTAAAGAGACACAACTACTGTATCCATTGGGTCTGAAAGACTGCTCCCCCCCCCCCCCAGTTGGCTTTAGTGAGGCCCGGGCTTGTCTTTAGATCAAAGCCTTACCACATGCCAGCCATTAGCATCTCTCCATGTAACAATAACCGGGAAATCTCCTGGCAGCCTGATCTTTTTCTTTTGCTTCTCTCCTCTGAGCTCCGACCTCCTGGCTCCTATGGGAGACCCACCCTGGCCGAGTGTCTCCCACCTTTCCTTTGCAGACGCCGAGAAAGAGTTTGTGATGTTGCTGGGGAGGGACGAATACATGGATTCCCCGCTGATCCCCAGGGGGCTGGCCTATAACCCATTCAGCACAATCTTCTACATCTGGGGCAATGTTATATTACAAAGGTGAGAACCACGTCTGTATCGATCTCTGGTTTCCGGGGAGGCAACTGCTGAGTTGGTTCTGCACTTTGCTCATTTACCAAGCGTGATTTTAACGCGCTCCTTCAATTACATCAGTCGGCCTTCCCCCCGGGCTAATTCAGCCGGCCTGCCTTTCATTCCTTTTCCCATTTACATCTGTCATTGTAGGTTACTGGGATGTCTTCCGAACCTAGCTCACTTATTAGAGTTAAACTCACAACTCGGGTACATTTCTAGGTCCAGTTATTACAACCGGCACCATTCACGTGCATTAGGAAGTGGGTGCCCGTGGACCCAGCTGCAGGACTAGGGCGTTAGGTGGGGTCTCAGAATCACAGCTCACCCCAGCAGTGTGAAGCGGGGAAGTCGAGTGCCACTCTGTGATTCTTCAGATGAGACGTTTTAAAAACCCAGCCTGAGATTTTCAAGGGATGAGTGATTGCAGGGGCCCGGCCTCAGGCACTGATTTTTGGAAAGCGACGAGCCCCCTCTCCTCCCGCGTTTGCTTTGAAAGTCAGCCCCAAAACGGGGGCACTCGAAATCACTATTTCAAAAGAATCTTGACCCAAAGCTCTGGACCCGATTCTGATCTCAATTGATCCCCCCGGATCTGCACAGGACGAAATTCACCTGCCCCTCAGAGAGTCGGCACAAAGACTGCGCCACACTTCCAATACGGCTGAAATGGAATTCATGTTCTGCCCGAGGCTTTTGCCTGCTCAGGGGCTGGATTTCACTCGGCGGCGCATTGGCAGAGCTGGGTGGGGAATGACAAGCCCATTGCCAAACAATCAACCTGAGAGCAAATACAAATGTAACAGATCAGGGGACAGGCCGGAGGGGCCACTGTCTGCCAGGAGAGCCAGAGACAGGGCCAAACGTAACAGTTTTACTACCAGGCTTTTCATCCTCTGGGAGAGAATGAAAGGGAACAAAAGCCATGGAGTGTGATCTTCCCCTGTGCTTTCCTTGCAGCTACGACCTGGTTAATTACATTTTCCTCTCCCGCTTCCCCGAAGACTCCCTCATCAGCTACTTCATTCTGTCGTATGCAGGGGAGGTTGTGTATGTGACAGAAACGGAGGAGGTACGTGGCCTGACTCTTGGGTGGATCAGGCGGGCGTTTGTTTGAGTAGATGTGGCATGGCCTAGGGGATAGAGCGAGCTGGGGTCTATTCCTGGTTATGCTGGCTGACCTGGGGTGGAATCGTGTCACCTCTTTGTGTCAGAGGGTATCCATGGCAACTAGACCCCTTCCACTGGCCCGGGCCAGCTGACTTAGGCGCTCGGGCTGGTTCACGGCTGTGTAGATGTCTGGGCTCAGGCTAGAGCCAGTGCTGTAGACCCCTGTGAGGTGGGAGGGTCCCAGAGCCTCAACCCAGAAGTCTATGCCGCAATGAAACAGCCACGGGTTTTGCTTTGCTGTGTAGACGTACCCTCAGTTTCTCCATCTGTAATATGGGGATAACGATACGGCCCTGCTTTGAGGTTGCCGATGAGTAGTGGTAGGCACCGAAATGCAGTGGTTCTGAGGCTCTCAGGTTGTTGTCCGGTCACTAATGCTGCCTCCTAACCTGCCCGAGGAGCTGCTAAATATTCTTATCCCCTCTACGAGTGGTTAACGCGAGGCAGAGAGAGAGCAAAGACCTTGCACAGCAGCGGGCACATAGAACCCAGGAGTCCTGGGGCGGGGCTGGGTTCACCATTAGACCGCACTCTCTGCCCACTCGAGAGGAGCTCTGTGCTGGGTGGGCGAGTCCCTGCAGAGGTGGCTGCATCTCAGCAGCGAGGATGGAGCAGCTCCTTTGGAAAGTCCCCTCCAGGGACCATCAGAGATTTCTGTTCCCTTCACCCGCTCTTCCCATTCGGCTCCCCAGATCTGGTTTTCTGTGGAAGGCAGCTCGGTCGTCAGTCGGCTCTACCCATCCGAAGCCTGGAACACGTACTTCAGCCTCCAGCTCATGAGAGGGTCCAAGGACTTTAGCTACAACGAGACTTTTGTGAGCCTCTTCTTTACCAAGGAGGGACTGCAGCAGGTGAGCCGGGCCGTGGGAGTCACGGAGGTGGGGTGGATGGCGCAGGGGGCAGCTAATGGTCTGCAGAAGTTTGAATCTAGCCCTGGTCTGTTGTGCTGGGAAGCCGTTGACAGCTGCTGATTGGCCAGTGGGTCAATGAGCCGTCTCAGCCCAGTTTCCAGGGCCGAGTGGCCACAGCAGAACGGGTCCCCTCATTAGACACCACAGCGATCCTCCCAGGAACGCGTTGGTGGGGAGTGTGGGCACCCGCTCTCGGCATAGAGACAGGCCTCCACACTTCCACTGTCAGGGCCACCCTGGAGTAATTCCATTGTCATGAACAGGCCTGCTCCTGATTCGCTCCCATGTGAATGAGATCAGAAGCAGGAGGCACCTGCAATACTCACTGCCAAGCCATCCCATCCTTAGGGGGCGTGGCCACACAGGGTAGGGCCACGGCCGAACCGGAAGCCAAATGCCGTCCCGTTTCCACCTGGTTCTGAGCCCTGATTCCCCCTTGGATCCAGGGGGTCTCACCCCAGCACCGGCCCCATGTAGCCACAAAAACCCCCAGCACAGAAGAACCAGAACTGCCCTCCTTCCTACCCGCAGTTCACCCATAAATTGTCAGGTTCGAGCTGACATGCTGCAGCGAGATCTCTTGGTATTTCACTAGGTACCACGTGCTCCCGGGGCTGTGCTAAGCAGCCTTCGCTCCCGCTCTAGATGAAGAAAGTGACCCCCAACCACGGAGGCTGTTCGCGCTTCTGACCCGAGCCGCCAGACAAAACCCAGGTCTCCTGGCACATCCCAGTTAGCAAGAGAAATTGGCGCTAGTCGAGTTTTGTCTTTGCAGCGAGGTCGTTCCTTTGCACGGAACGCACGTTTCCTTGCACATCGTAGGAACCAACCAGCAGGAGACTCACGCTTCTTTCCAGCCTGCACCCGGTCCCCACAGAGCTTTCTCTCAGGGCCCCCTGGTCCACCTGGCTTTCTCTCACTGCCTCTACTCTTGTCCTGGGCCTCCCTCGCCTACACCCAGAGCAAAACACAGCTACCAAGCCCTTGCTCCTGCACTCAAAACTCCTCCTCCTTGGGCTACACGATCCAGTTTCTCTTCAGCTTTTCCCTGGGTGCTACTGCTTCTTTGTTTGTATTGCCATAGCCCCAAGAGCCACAGGCCAGGACCAGGACAAAAAGACAAAGAGCTGACAGACAACAAGAGGCAACACGTGGGTGTTAGTTTCAGCTGTCAGGTGGCTTCTTTCCACTTCTCCTGAATAGCAGGGGTTGAAGTCCACCTGTCCCCAGTATTCTCTGCTCTTGCCTCTCCTTTCAGCTGGTTTACATAACAGATGAACAAGGGAAGGAAAAGCTGATCAAGAGGAACTTCCCTCTCCATTATATCCTGTCGTACCAGCACCTCATCATCAATCAGTACCGTTCGGGGTACGTGAAGTGAGTAGCGGCAGAGGACGGGCAATGGTGGGAAAGGCTTACGGGGCAGACTGAGCCGGCGATGCCAATGCCCCAGAGAAGGTAGACAGAGAAGGCTGCCTGGACCAAGGCTGAGCTGTCAGCTGGGTCTCAGTGATAATTCCTAGGTCTCAAAGCCCTTTACCGAGCAGAGCAAAGCAGCGGCAGATCCAGGAAGAGAAACCAAATCTCCCAAGCATAGACACCAGCTCCGTGGGTGCTCCGGGGCTGGAGCATCCATGGGGGGAAAATGGTAGGTGCTGAGCCCCCCTATCAGGTCCCCTCTGCCCCCTCAGTGTTTGCCACCCACCGGCAGGCCCCTCTGATCAGCGCCTCCCTCCCCCTCCCTGTGCCTCCTACAATCAGCTGTTCCGTGGCGTGCAGGAGGCTTGTGGAGGAGCGAGGGGGCGGAATGGGACAGGAAGAGGTGGGGTGTGAGTGGAGCAGGGCCTGGGATTGGGCACGTTAGAAAGTCGGCGCCTATGCTCCGAAGTCCAGATCCAGTGCTCTATCTGCTAGGCAGAACTGTGTCCCTTGGATTGAGATCCTAGGGGCCTGATCCTGCCTTGTGCTCAGCATCTGGAAGTGGTCCCGAGGAGCTCAGAGTGCTCAGATCTGGGCAGGATCGGGCCGTGAATCTGTACACATCAGGCCAGATCACAGGTGCAGCACCACCTCAAAATCTCCAAGTCAGCCTCAAGGCCTCTTCTGTTTTAGCCTTGATCTTGCAACTCCCCTTAGCTATTGGCAGTATAGGATTCATGACACACAGCGGAAAGATCCTGATTCTCTCCGGCACACCGGCTCCGCCCCACCACCCAGTCCACTGCAACATGCCAGAGCACCGCCAACCTCGTGATGAAGCACTGCATTTCGGTGCCAACCTTCACCCTGTTCCTCTCTCCCCATTTCTCCCCAGAGAGTCTCGGTACATCAACTTCTTCCACCCCTGCTTCTTCTCGGTCATGCGCCTGGAGGACCTCCCCGCCCCGCAGCGCTTCACCCGGATGGAGCACTACTGGACCGAGCCACCGGATGTCATGGACAGCACAGGCTTCCACAACAACGTCTCTCTGGCGGTGTACCAGGGACTGATCTTCCAGCTTCTCTGGCTGCACGCGGACTATAGCAGGGTGAGTCCTGCTCAGCTCTCCGCTGCCTTTTGGTGACGTGCGGCGAGGAACGTTCCTTGCAGGTGTGGGGCGGTTGGGAGTTCTGAGCTTGGGGCAGCACTAGCGGGGTCTACGCTGGGCGCGAGGTTGTATCACTGCCTTGCTCAGGGTTGTGGACTTTCCCCCAAGTAACGGGGATTATCCGAGAAAGACGCGGAAGATCCACACCAGGGACGCGTGCTTTTCAGAGGCGAGAAGATTGTCTTTGCAGATGACGCATCATTTAGCAAGCGCTTTGATTATTTTTTTTTAGCCTTACGCTGACCCGGTCCATGACCCAACGTGGCGCTGGTGGAAGAACAGGAAGCAATACGCCGTAAGAAAAGATCCCGAACCTTCCTTTTCCACAAAGATCCCAACCGATCCCATTAAGGGGGTCGGTTCCTCGTCCAAATTGTATCTTCTTTTAGGAACAGATTTGTGCACTCTGAGAGCCTGGACAGATTTTAGTTTGGGTACCTCCATCCCATCTCCATAAAGTCCCGCTCCAGTTACACAATCTTTCTCCTTCACTTCCTGTCCCAAACAGCTGCTAAGTTCCTCCCCAAAGGCGGGACAGAGAAGGTAGATTGGCTATGCTCAAAAACAGTTCTAGTGAATGAGAAGTTCTCTTGCCTGTGGTAGTGAGCCCTGAAAGTCAGAAGGTGGCAGACTTGGGCCTGTAGTAGCCATGGGTTGGAATAAGTTAAGATTGTAATCTTCCATAGGGGATAAATCAGCCTTATGTGTCCGGTGACAGGAAGGAATTTCCCCTGCAGTCCCTGCCTCCCGGCTCTGCCGCAGCCCTTGATCTCGGAGCTCCCCGTGGATGCTGGGTTTGCCGTTGCACTGAGCTGGCCCTGGGTCTCGTTAGCCGTGAGGAGCTCTGGAGGCGGGAGGAGGAGGCAGCCGCTTCAGCTGCGCAGCTCGGGGCAAGCTGAAGTTGGACCGAGCAGACAGGCTGCCAGGAAGCCCCAGCACAGGGCTGAGCCTGTAGCAGGTTCCACTCGGAGGCCAGCAGGGCTAATGGGCAGGCCATGGCTCAATAGTTTTTCACCTCCCAATGTCCTGGTGCTGGGCTTGTCTGAGGGCCAGCGGGCCAGCGGACAGTCTGTTTCCTGGATGGATGGGGCGGGAAAGGTAGGGGGACCTGGGCCCTTCCTCTCCACCAGGTCTGGGCCCAGGGCCCAAGGGAGGGAGGTGTGGAGTGCTTTGATCACCTCTCCTTGGTACACCCGACCAGCCTTCAGAAGGACGGCCAGACTGGGTCAGACCAGTGGTCCATCTCGCCCAGTATCCTGTCTCCCGACAGTGGCCGGTGCCAGACGCTTCAGAGGGAATGAACAGAACAGGGCAGTTATCAAGTGACCCATCCCCTGCGTCCATTCCCAGCTTCTGGCAGCTGGAGGTTTCGGGACACCCAGAGCAGGGGATCTTTCATCATCTTGGCTAAGAACTGATGCTTAGAGCTAGTCGATCCCCAGCCTGTAGCGGTGCAGGGGATTCTTCCGTCCTAAGTGCAGGACTCTGCACTTGTCCTTGGTGACCCTCATCCGATTTCTTTTGGCCCAATCCTCCAATGTGTCTAGGTCCCTCTGGACCCTAACCCTACCCTCCAGTGTATCTACCGCTCCCCCCAGCTTAGTGTCACCTGCGAACTTGCTGAGGGTGCAGTCCATCCCATCACCCAGATCACTGATAAAAATGTTGCATAAAACATCTCTTTGTTCTGAACACATGCAGTTCAGGTCCAAGGGGTGTGAAGGCACTTCCTCACCTCGTACCGGGGTAACACAATCATAGATCGTGCCCTGTTCCTTTGGGACATGCTGTGATATCGTTTACCGGACGGACTCCTGTCAGTGAGAGAGACACACTTTTGAGTTCACCCGAGCCCTTCTTCAGGGCTGGGAAACAGACTCAGTGTGTCAGCGGAAGGGATTGTTTAGTATAAGCAGTTAACACACACTTCAAGAACCAACCCCCATGTGCTCTGATCATGATCATTTTCTGATCTGTCTAAGCGTCCACTTAATTCAGCTAAGGCAAGGTGTTCCGGGAGCATCGGTGCACAGGATTATAGACAGACGTAGGTCAAGCTAGACCATGTCGCTGCTAGAAATATACACCGAATGTTATACTCATAGTGGGTGCTTAATGCATATTAATAGATTACACTTGGTAGCGATTAAATCCGCCTCTCCGTTTTCAGGAGTATTTCTTTTACGTAGCAAGCAATGGCAACTCCTCCGGAGGTGTCTACGTCAACATGGAGAGCTACTTGAAGGTCTATGACCTGCAGCCCAAAAACCAGCTGCCCAGCAAAATTTACCTGGACAAGAAGAACGTCTATTCTTTCTCGGTGTTCCTGAGCATCAGATCGACGAAGGAAAGATGTAAGAGGGGAGTCTGCACAGCTAGATGAATGTGCAGATCAGAGGAGTTGGCGTCGTCTGAGTTAGAGCAGGGGGACTGGCCGTCAATAATAATAATAATAATCCGGTGGGTAGTGTAGACATACCCTCAGTCCTGCCCTCTATCCACTAGGCAAAACTTTCTTCCATCAGAAGGGTTTCTATCCCCAGCTCTGGGAGGGGAGTGGTGTCTAGTGGTTAGAGCAGGGGGCTGGGAAACTGAATTCCTGTGTTCTATCCCCAGCTCTGGGAGGGGAGTGGTGTCTAGTGGTTAGAGCAGGGGGCTGGGAAACTGAATTCCTGTGTTCTGTTCCCAGCTCTGGGAAAGCCAAGGGGCCAGAACTCCTGGGTTCTAGTCTTAGCAAGGGGAGTGGTGTCTAGTGATTAGAGCAGATGGGACTGGGAACCAGGACTCCTGGGTTCTAGTCTTAGCAAGGGGAGTGGTGTCTAGTGATTAGAGCAGATGGGATTGGGAACCAGGACTCCTGGGTTCTGTTCCCAACTCTGAGAGGGGAGTGGGTCTAATAGGTTAGAGCACTGGGAGCCAGGAGTCCCCTGTTTTATTCCCAGCTGTAGGAGGGAAGTGAGGTCTAGTGAAGAGAGCAGGGTGTTGGGGCTATTCCCCTTTCTCAGCCCACATGTCGGGTTTGGGCAGCTGCCTATTGACTTCTACAAGCAGATCTGCTTTGACCCGGGCAGATCCACCTCAAGCAGGAGAGGGGTGTTAAATCTTTGGCCTGTTTGATCCTCACCCTGTTGAGGCCAGTTAGTGCCAATCCAAGTGGTCATTGCTGTGATCGGGACAGCGAACCTCCAACTTAGGGTCGTGAACAGCTGGTGACGAGATTCTGTCCCTACCCACCTGCGTGAGATTTGAACCTGTGACCTTCAAACAAAAGTGTAGTTGCAGGCCATAAGCCACCCACTGTCCTTGCTTTTGAAGAGTGCTGATGCGTTGATCTGATGAGTTCTACCCAGCGGGGCGCTTCTCTTAACTGGGTCAGTGATTGCATTATAGGTCAAAGGCCCCTGTGCAAATGCAGCCGATTGCGGATGGATCTGTTCTGGCTAGTGTGACTCAAGACTGTTCTCTTCTCCTGCAGTGGGGGAAATGCCAGATCAGACCTCCCTTGATTTTGTGTGGCTCACTGTCGTCTTAGCGCATCCGCAGTTTGTGGTTTCACATCTCCACCGGCACATTCTGATCAGCCGGGGCTCCGTGCTCTATACGGTGAGTACACGGGGCCGGCTACTTTAGAAGGGTCAGTAGTGCCTGGTTTGCATCCGTTTCGATGTATTTCCCCACAGGTGTCTTTCAATGTTGGGATGGATTCAGCTACGCTGGTAACGTTCAAGGGTATTGCAAGCAGCCCTTCCAACCACCTCCATCCTGACCTGGAGCGGGCCCTGGTGTGCCAGCCCTAGGCCTAGATTTTAAAGGCCTAAAGGACCAGTGTGATCATCGGGTCTGACCTCCTGTGTGACACAAGCTAGAACCACCTCCTGCCCCCAGTAACTAATGCAACGAGGCAAACCTATAACTTCCGTTCGAGATACAGCCAGGCATTTAGAAAGACATTCTTGATTTCCAAGCCTCAGTGATGGAGAATCCACTGCATCCCGAGGAAGTTGACATGCCCAGTTGAAAATTCACATCTTATTTCTAGTCTGATTTTGGCAAACTTTAGCATCCAGATACCAGCCCTTGCTCGGGCTTCTTCTGCTAGATTAAAGAGTCATCTGCCATCAGAAATGTCTTCCCCCCCCGCCCCCCATAAGGATTTATAGAGCCCTGGGCTGCACGCACACTAACTCGGGCTGCAAACCTTTCAGCAAAACAGTTATTTGATGAAAAATGCCGTTTCCCTCCAAATCCAAACACACGTCAATTTCCACCACCTTTTGAGATGCCCCGAAATGAAGCGTTTTGATAATACCTCAGCGTCCTGTTGAGACATTTTCAGAACCGAACATTTCCACGGTTGTGGGTTGTTGCAGCGTTTCAAAATTTTAAAAAAAGCCTCATGTAAGTAAAACGGTTTTTTAAACGTCAACATGGGAATGAACCAGTTTGATTTTACGGGAATGAAACGTGTTGGTCAAAATGAAATTCAGAGTGTTTCCGGTTTAGTTCAGGGATGGCCAAAAGGTTGACGCTGTGGAACTTCCTGTGAACCTGAAACTCCCGTTCCCATCCAGTTCTTACTGAGGCAAACAGTCCCAGAGCTCTGGCCCTGCCCTTCCGTCTTCCCCTGCAGCCTGCCTGGCTCTTCCAGGCCTAGGTACCCCCTTGCACAGCTCTGCCATGAGTCCTGGATCAATCCACGGCACAGGAGTGCTGAAATGCTCCCACTGGGCCCCAGCCTCGGGGCTGCTATGGGGCAGGGATAGTCACAGCGCAGTGCGCTCCAGCCACAGCCCCGATCTGGGGGGCAGAGAACAGCCACATCACAAATTCTCCCCGCCAGGTAAACATCAGTGACACCGGACTTTACCCGAGACAGGAGCTGAGTGGGACGAACTTGCTGAAGAGCTCCATGGCTTTAAAGGTAGGCTAACAGGCTGGACTGTCGCCCAGCAAAATCATCGGGAGCTAGGACAGAGCCACCACGTGATTAGCTCCTCGGCACAACTAGTTTCATTAGGCACGTCCCTGGGTGGTAACGGATGGAAATCTGCCAAGGTGTCTAGGAGAGTTTTCCCTTGTTGTGCAGGAACGGGGGGGGGGGGGGGGGGGGGGGGCCTGGGAGTGACACATCTGATCACAGGCCAGACGGCAGTGGATCACTGCTGGTCGAATAATTTCTGAGCTGGGTCCATGGTCTCGGCAAGGGTGGTATTCAACGGAGCGGCATCGATTTATACCAGCTGGTCCAGTAGTGCCAGATAAAGACCGGGCTGTATGTTACATCGGGCCAGATGCTGTATATTGGCTGCTGAGAGGGAAGCTCTCCGCTGTCAGGCCTGAGAGCGAGGGCTGTGGGCACGAGAGAGCGCCCGGCGTAATCTAGAGCTGCCTCAGAACGCCAGCTGGTGGTGGGATTGGGGAGAGACGGAGAGGGCTTCCCCGCCGGTTCCTCACACCCTGCTCTGCGTGCCGCATGGCCCAGCCCAAGGATCTACCCTCTGATTGAAAGCAAACGTGCCGACAACTCCCTGTGCCCGAAGGGAGACGCTCCTGAGAAAGCTATAAGAGGAGGCCATTCAAAGTCCCTCCCTAATGAGCTCGTTAAATGAGGCCGAGTCACTGAGGTTGCCTCACCGTCGCGGCTGGAGATTGGGTAGAACCCAGGTCCCCCGCTGAGACAAGTCTGGTTTGACCCAACATCGGAGGAAGTCCACGAGACCAGGGATGGGAGGTGGATACGGACAATGGGATTCTCGGGGAAAGAGAGAGACAGAGCCCAGCCTCGGGACAGCCCCAGTATAGGAGCAATTCGCCCTCAGCTCATCGGTGTGAGAGCCGGCTTTATAACAGGTTTACACTGGCTCTCCATGCGAAGGGGTCTGATTCTGACCTGACACCAGATTGATCCTGATGTCACTGGAATTGCTCCTGATTTAAGCGGCCCTCAGGACCCCTGCTGCTCTGCTGGTCCCGGGGCTCTGTTCGTGCTCTTTCGATCCGGAGTAAATCCACTGACTTCCATGGATGTTCCTGGTGAACCTCGCCCTCGATACTTAGACATGGAGAAATCATCCCGGTGCGCCTGCTGCCCTGAGCGGGGAGCCAAAATCCGGGGGCTCGTGGCTTGTGTCCTGCTATTCTCTGATTCTATATAGTCCATCCTGGCCAAGTCACAGCTCCCCTGAGCCATCCTCTCAGTCTGTCCCTTTGTCTGTCAGTCCCAGGGAAGCCCCTCACCCGCCTCTCTTATTCCAGCCTCCTGTCCCTTCCTGGGCCACTGTCCTGCAGATCCCCGCTGAGTTCACATGTTCCACCTGCCTGACGTCCTGGTTGCTAGGTATTCCGTGGGGGGGGGGGGGCTATTGTCTCTTCTCTATTGATCTGGGTGGGGTTCAGCCAGTCCTTTAATGACCCCCTGGTCACACCCCAGACAGTCATGTGACACAAACAACTCCATGTCTCCAGCTCTGACCTAACAGCGGCTTTGGGGACCTCCTTTGCCCCCACTGGGAAGCAATCCCTACTCAGGTAAGTCCTTGCCATGCACATCTGGGTCCCGTTCGTCACAGCCTGTCTCTGGCAGCGGCCAGCAGCAGAGGAAGCTGTAAGAAAGTAGCAGGCGCAGGATAATCTGTCCCCCCATTTAGGTCTCATGCTGACCCTTCATCACTGGCGGTGGGATTAAAAGGTTGAATAGCCCTTCTTCCTGATCTCTGTTAGCATTAGCCACGATAACTCTGGGTGACCTTGTTATCCATATGAACAGCCAGTCTGGCTTAGTTCTTCTCCTCAATGAAATCCTGTGGCAAGGAGTTCCACAGTCCAGTGAAAGCCCCAGCTTCTTTCCTGCACTGAGATCTGCTCAGTTCGGGAGTACGGGGACTGTCGGGCTGCTTCTGTGGTTCTCTAAATCTGTACAGCTTCAGCCCCAGCGTAGATCAGAGCAAGGTTCCTGCCACATGTCCCGTTACCTAGACCTTTCCTCTGAGTGTCAAGTATTATTGGACGTGGCTGGGAGTGGGCTGGTGCCGGGGTCTGATCTGCCAGGGCAAGAACTGGGATCCCAGGTGAGTGATGTGATCAAACACAGCAGGAGACAGGACCCCAGACTCCATGGGCCAATGGACTGAGCCAGTGGGCCAAGGAGGCAGGACACAGGGATTGGATGGCCCAGTAAGCCTGGACTCCTCTGTTGTCAGTGACAGGACGACGGACTTTTCATTTGTTTGGTCCTAACAGAAATTTGTTTTTGACTTAAACATTCCAGGTTATGAATACGGAAACAAACTGTTACCACTACACAGCGTCCGGCCCCAAGCTCCAGGTAACTCTTGGGTCTGAACCCCTGGGGAAAGGCAAATTAATGAGACTATAGTAACATCTCGTTTGGGATAATGGAGCAATAATATCATCTAATCTAATCTATCTATCTCCACACCCCCTCTATCTATCTATCTATCTATCTCCACACCCCCTCTATCTATCTATCTATCTATCTATCTATCTATCTATCTATCTATCTATCTATCTATCTATCTATCTATCTATCTATCTATCTAATCTGCCCCTTAATTTAGTTAACAAAGAGTTAGGATTCCTCAGTGCTGTCTCACACTCTTCCCAAATGTGGAGTGGCTGAACTTTTGCCTCTGAAAAGCGGGATATAAGAAGTGAAGATTCACGCCACTCAGGGTCCCCTTAACTCTGCCCCCATCGGATCAGGCAGGAGCCACTGGGAACGGGTCAGTTTTTGGGGGGGGTACCTTAAAAAGCTGACAGGAGCATTGGTTGTGTTGCATTTCACACATTGGAATTCCAGGGTTTTGCTGCATGCGTTCGACCCCCCCAGGACCATCCCTGGGGCACCTTGTCCCCTTACAACCTACAGAGTGACAGGGTGTGTCTTTTTCTCGCCCCCTTCCTCCTCCCACAGGGCTATGCCATGGTGCCAATCTTTATTGGCTGCCCCCCGGGTAAGAGGTTGGCCTTTGACATCACCAGAACCCTGAAGTACACCACCAAACAGAACAAGCGATACTTCGACTGCACCCAGAAGAACCCAGAACTGCCCTGCTTCTTCTTTAACGATGGTAAGGAGAGGCAGAGGAAGGGGTCCGCACCGGGGACCGGATCCTGGCTGAGGCCCAGAGACCCTGCCCCTTAACTTGTCTGGCATGGACCCTAGCTTGACCCTTCTGCAGCTGCACCAGGGTCTGGAAGATTCGGGAGTAGGGAGGCAGCGGGAGGGGATCCCGGCTAGATCCCGACTGAGTTCTTGGTTGTGAGCCAAGGCCCGACTCTGGATGTCCTGAGCTGCCCAGAAATTGGCCTCGGTTTGGCTCTTCCGGTGTCTTGGAGTGGTGGGGCGGGACTCGCATGCGGCCTGTGTTCTCAGAGGCCTCCACAGAGCAAAGCCACGGCATCTGCCCCCTAGCTCAGTGGTTCTCTTCTCCATGCTGCCTAGGATCCAGCTGGGATTCCCCCCGGCTTCCCCCGAGCTGGGTTCCCCACTTCCATTCCCATGGAGCTGGGATCTAGCAAGAACCCCCCCTCCCCATTTCTCCCGCAGGCCGGATGTCACCGGGATCCCCTTCCACTTTGCCATATGGGCCGGGCAGGATGGTCTTACCGGTTTGATACTGGTTTCTGACCCCCGGTTTGATACTGGTTTCTGACCCCCGGTTTGATACTGGTTTCTAACCCCCAGTTTGATACTGGTTTCTGACCCCCGGTTTGATACTGGTTTCTGACCCCCAGTTTGATACTGGTTTCTGACCCCCGGTTTGATACTGGTTTCTGACCGCCGTCAGAGACCCCTGGGGGCGTCATGCTGTCTTTGGGGCGGTTAAAATTGTGAGCCTTGACCTTCTTCTCTTTCCCGCAGTGTTTTACCCCTTCTTCTTGATCCAGGACATGGTGACAGGGGACTCGGGTCCTTTCATGGGCAGGTGAGGGCTGGGCAAAGCCACCCCCTTGGCTTTGGCAAAACTTGCCCAGGGCTGGGAGAGCGGGTGGGTGAGGTTGTGTCTTTTATTGCTAGTGGAAGAGACGAGCGTTCGGGCTTGCACACAGCCCTGCCTCAGCTCCCTCCAGCTCCAAAGCACGGCTCTCACCAGCAGAAGTTGGGCCAGTAAAAGCGGGTGACAAAGACCTAGTAGGAGTTACACTGAAGCTACTGGCTTTAGCCTTTGGGGTTGTAGCAACAGCCGTGAAGGCCTGCAGCGAGCGGGGTGAGGAGGGCCCCCCCCCGCTGTTTGAGCCGTGGGGCTAGGAGGACTTGCCCCCTGAGCAAGGGGGTGTCTAACTGCCGAGCCCATTGGGCTGGTTTCATTGCAGCGTGTTCTCTGTTCCCATGGTAGCTACACGCTGAAGATCATTGGCGGAGGGCCGTACTCGGAGAGCAGGATCCGCTACTACAGCCCGAGTGAAATCCTCGACTACAACACAGAGAACGGCAGGTAGGACCCAGCGCCCCCCGACGGAGGCTCTGTAACGTCATGGCTGGTGTGGGGACAGTTATCTCCCCCGTCACAGAACGCACGGACTGGGGGGGGCGCCCAATGGAATAACCAGGCGGCAGGTTTATAACAAACAGAAGGAGGGGTTTCTTCACCTGACGCACAGTCAACCTGTGGAACTCCTTGCCAGGCGCTGCACGGATCCTGGCCAAGATCGGGACCCCGAGACTTTACTTCTCCTACCTTTCCAGCAGCAGGGGCTGTCCTAGCTGGCCTTCCTGGGTTGTCCTCTACTGCCTCCTTGGGTGGGGGATTGAACAGCAGACGATCCAGGCTTGTGAGAATATGGCTGTGTGCCCCAGGGCCTCTTAGCGGGGCAAGGCTGATAAGGATACGGGTTTTAGCCAGAATCCCCCCTCTCACAGCTGGGCTTTTCCCCTTCCATCTAACCGGGGTGGGTTTCAGCCGATCTCCTGACTGGGGAAAAGAGTTTCACATCAGTCATATTCTTTTTGTGGAGAATTCTTTAGTAAATCTAGGCCCACAAAAAAAAATAGTTTCTTAAAATAGGTGGAAATGGCCTTACAAATAGATGGATCTGTGACTCCGGACACTTTCTCTCCCCAGCACGCCGCTGAATCTGATCTGGCTGA
Organism: Sternotherus odoratus; assembly: GCA_032164245.1. Classification (NCBI taxonomy): domain Eukaryota; kingdom Metazoa; phylum Chordata; order Testudines; family Kinosternidae; genus Sternotherus; species Sternotherus odoratus. The sequence goes on from JAVMKO010000043.1 coordinate 12,128,918, forward strand.
TGGCGAATCGCACAAAACCTCCCCTTACCGATCCCGAAGGCTTCAATATCTTCTCCGGAACCGACTGTGGGATGAAGTAAGGAACTATTGCAGTGGGGACGCAGCTCGCCAGCCCTGCCATTCGCTACCAGGGACTGAACTTGACTTGCTTGTTCTCTTTTCATCCACGCCCCGTGCGGTTTATTCCCTGTCCATTAACACTGTTCATCTGAAAGGTGCCGCCGGGGAGAGCTTTGATTCAAAGACGATCGCAGACCGCGTTAAAGCCAGCATCTGGGCAAAGCACTCTCCTGTGGGCTCAGTGGAAGGAGCAATGAAGCCCCTTTATGCAGTAGAGATAGCTACAAAGAAGGAAGGAGTGCCCAAGGCAGAGTTCAGCTGTGTGGGAAGACAGGTTTGCCTTGTTGCTAGCTCAGGGCTAGGACAGTGGTATGGTAGGAGGAGAGAGCAGCTGTGAGTGTGGCGCTGGGAGGGAGCAGAGAGAGAGGGTTTCTTGGGCACAGAGCCCACTGAAGGGGCAGACTTGGGAATTTCAGAACAAGAAACTTCCTTCTGCTCTTTGAGATGGGACTTTGCCAGTGAACCAGGAGTAGACCTGATCCGTATCCCTGATGGCTCATCCTCACTGGAAAAGCCCTGCCAAGCCCCAAACGTTGGCACCTGGATGCTGGGTGTTATGCAAACCTGTAACCACAGAGACAGTCCCTGCCTCGAACGACTTCGCACTGCGCCTGGGGAGGTCCTGGGTTCAGAGGGGACACGAGTGTCATTGGCCAGCGCGGACGGCTTCCCGGCTCACAGCCCATGCTCACCGCGTCTTTCCCCTCCTGTAGGTGGGTCTGCGAGAAGAACTCCCCCTGTTACGATGTGTTCCCCTTGGAGCTGACAGCTCCAGATTACTTCTTTGTGGTGGAGGTGTCTAACAGGTGAGCCCCCCGTGGCCCTTTAAAGGGCATTCGGCGCCGGTGTTCGCTAGGCTGCCGACCCTGGCGGCTGTCGACAAGAGCCCCCGGCTCTTCTGCAGATCCCATAGCGACTCGCCCAAGATCACCCAGTTCTCCTGAGTCCTAGTCCATAGCTTGATCCATCCCAGGCTCCGTCTCCGGGGCCAGCACCTCAGCTGGAACCCGCTTCCTAAGGGACGTTGTGGGCTGCTCTGGCAATGATTACAGGGCCTTGGAGTGGGTGGAATTGGCCCCCGGAGATCGCCTTTGTGCAAAGGACTTCCTCAGCTGCCTTTGCCCCCAGCTCGCCCCAGTGGGTGTGTCAGGGGTGGGCATGGCCAGACCTCCCTTGGCTGCAGCTGTTCTCTGCTCCTCGGGGGATAAACTAGGGCAACCTTGAGGCTGCTCTAACTTTAACAGGCGGGCAGGCCCCTGCACAGCCCCGTAATACAGAGAGGACAACCCCCACCTGACCCCAAGTCCAGGGCTGGAGTAACCAAGAGTCAGGCTCCTAGTCTAGTGTTAAATGTCCCCCCTGCCGATCTCCCCCTGCGCCGTATCCACAGCCTGGCTCTGAGCCCCCGCCAGGGCTCGCTCTCTCTCCATGTCCTGGCCATCCCTGGCTTGTTAGCAGCGCGTGCAAACCCATTTGCAAGCCACCGCTGGCGGAGGTGGTGCAAGGGACTCCGGGACGCCTACCCACCCCGCCCCGCCCGGAATGGGACCTGGAGGCCAGCCTAGTCCCGGCTGCATGGCTTGAATGACGGTGCCCTGAGCCCCTCCCGGGTCCGCCCCTGCAGGGCCGTGGACAAGAGCACCTACTGCGACTACGACCTGGAGTTTGTGATCCATATTCACGGCTTGCCGCTCAGCCTCTCCCGGGCAGTCGCCATCATGAAGGTACCGGGGGTGGGGGGACCCGGGGCCCTGCTCCTGCTCACTCCCCTCCTCTCCAGGGCCCGGGGTAGGCAGGCCAGCCGGTAGGTGAGGGCCTGGCTGGGGCTCTCCAGCGTGGGGGAACACGCTGGTCCCAGTGTCGGGGAGCGCAAAGGGGCACAACGGAGGAGGGGGCCCATGTGCAACCTGTACGCGCCAGTCACCGCCCAGGGGCCGCCTGGTCTGAGGGGCGAAGCACAGGCTGGGAGAAACCTCATCGCTGGGCCACACTGGATAGAACCCAGAAGTCCAGCACCCCCACTCTAACCACTAGGCCCCGTTCCTTTCCCAGAGCTGGGAGAGAACCCAAGAGTCCCGGCTCCCACCTCCCCTGCCCATGCGCCCTGCTGCTCTAACCACTAGGCTCTACTTTCCTCCCAGAGCTGGGCTAGAACCCAGGAGTCCTGCTAGCCCAAGCCAGACTCCGCCTCCTCCCAGTTCTGTACACCCAGAGCTGTCTCCCCAGGCGCCCCGCCCCGGCGTTCAGAGCCCAGCCCGGCCTTTCTCTCCAGGGAGCCGCAGTTCTCCCGCCGCCAAGGGTAATGGTGCGTCTCCCCGGCAGATCTCCATGGCCGTCCTGACCGGCACCGTCGCCCTGTACGTCCTCCACCACTTCCTGAGGCCCGTGCTCCGGGCCTGCGTCACCCGCTTCTTCCAAGGGCTCGAAGAGGCGGTTGGAGCTATTCGGACAGGTGAGCTCGTCCCCCGCCCCAGCTGCCATCTTCGGGGAACTAGGACGGCCTAGCTGCCCCCGGCCATTGTCAGACTGTTAATGAGAATCCCCTGGGGTCTGACGCCCGGCCACCCACGGCCCGGTTCTCACCCCTCCCCCGGGCACCCACGGCCCGGTTCTCACCCGTCCCCCGGGCACCCACGGCCCGGTTCTCACCCCTCCCCCGGGCACCCACGGCCCGGTTCTCACCCCTCCCCCGGGCACCCACGGCCCGGTTCTCACCCGTCCCCCGGGCACCCACGGCCCGGTTCTCACCCCTCCCCCGGGCACCCACGGCCCGGTTCTCACCCCTCCCCCGGCCACCCACGGCCCGGTTCTCACCCCTCCCCCGGGCACCCACGGCCCGGTGCTCACCCCTCCCCCGGGCACCCACGGCCCGGTGCACACCCCTCCCCCGGGCACCCACGGCCCGGTTCTCACCCCTCCCCCGGGCACCCACGGCCCGGTGCTCACCCCTCCCCCGGCCACCCACGGCCCGGTGCTCACCCCTCCCCCGGGCACCCACGGCCCGGTTCTCACCCCTCCCCCGGCCACCCACGGCCCGGTTCTCACCCCTCCCCCGGGCACCCACGGCCCGGTTCTCACCCCTCCCCCGGGCAGCCACGGCCCGGTGCTCACCCCTCCCCCGGGCACCCACGGCCCGGTGCTCACCCCTCCCCCGGGCACCCACGGCCCGGTTCTCACCCCTCCCCCGGGCACCCACGGCCCGGTGCTCACCCCTCCCCCGGGCACCCACGGCCCGGTTCTCACCCCTCCCCCGGGCACCCACGGCCCGGTTCTCACCCCTCCCCCGGGCACCCACGGCCCGGTTCTCACCCCACCCACGGCCACCCACGGCCCGGTTCTCACCCCTCCCCCGGGCACCCACGGCCCGGTTCTCACCCGTCCCCCGGCCGCCCACGGCCCGGTTCTCACCCCTCCCCCGGACGCCCACGGCCCGGTTCTCACCCCTCCCCCGGGCACCCACGGCCCGGTTCTCACCCGTCCCCAGCTGGCCCGGCTAGTCCGGATTCTCACCCATCTCCAAGGGCAGGTCTGAGGTTTATCTGTGTGGATGGGAGGGGTTCTGGCTACACCTGGGGAAGAGCCTGGCTTAGCAGGACTCCTACTCTGGGCCGCTGGGGTGTGCCAGCCCTGCTGGATTTCGCTGGCCTGGACACAGGTGTCCCTGCTTCCCCTGCCTGCTCCCCCCAGCGATTCCCACTCTGCCTTGCTCCGTTCTTCCAGAGTCCAGCATCAACTTCTCCACCTCGTCCTCCGGACAGACCCCGGGGGGCTCCCACCACACGCCCCCCTCGTAGACCAACCTCACCGGCAACGGCCACCTGCGGGGAGCAGCACGGAGGAACCGGCCCCGCAGCATCAACCGGGACAAGAGCTCTGTGTGACCGCCCCTTTCCCTGCCCCCGGCTGGTCCCCGAGCTCCCGGGTCTGGGCAGGGTCAGGCGCCCCGGCGCCGTTAGCGGGACCTTTGGCCCCAGGAATTCCCATGTCGAAATCTCTCGCTTTGTTGAACGAATGAAAATCTTCCCGTCTCCTTCCGGTTCCTTCTGTATTTCCCGGCCTTGAGCAGCCAGGCGAGGGGAGGCGGGGGGACCGCGGGAGCGTTTGCTCAGCTGGTGCCGGCGCTGGGTTCCGTGGGACTCTGGTCTGATTTCGCTTGTTGGATAAACTCTCTCCTTGTCTAGGAGGGGATCCGAGTCGGGGACCCGCCGCTCCGGGGGAAACGCTCTGCCCTGGGTTCCGATCTCCAGGCTCCCGTACGGTCTAAGGGATGGGCGAGATCCCCCGCTGGGGTAAATGGGATGGGATGGACCCGTACTGCTATTGACACCTGCCATGGATCTGATACCTGTTGGCTGGGTGGGGAAATTCACCAGCCACGCCGACATTTTTCCACCCAGACCTTTCTAGCTATGAGTCAGTTTCTTTCTCAGTAAGATACTGAGGGCCAGGACTCCTGGGTCCATCCCATGTCCTGCCAGCAACTTACTCCGGGGGAGGGGGGAGGGCTTTGAGCTCTTCAGGATCCTACCCTGACACAGGGAGAGTCCGAGGGCAGGGTGGCAACCAGCTGGCTCTGTGCCACCCTCTCCCCTTCCGGGAGGAGCATGCTGGGATGGTAGAGCCAGATCATCACACCCATTTTACAGATGGGAAACCTGAGGCATGGAACGAGGCCGCAACCTGCCCGAGGCCGTCCAGCGGGCCAAGCCAGGAATAGATACCCACTTTCCCGAGTCCCAGACGAGACCGGGACCTGCTGGGCCACCCGCCGGCTCCTCAGACCCTGCCCTTTGCTGGGGGGGCGGGGGGGACAGCTGGCTGTATCTCTGCCGTGGGATAAGAGGCAGCTCCCACTGCAATGTCCCGCTGATAAATGCGCGTCGCAGCTTCTCCGCACTGCCTGGACTATCTCCCCGCGGCGGCGCTGGTGCCTTCCAGCCCCGACCCCAGGGACGCGGCTCTCCATTCAGCTGACTCTGTCAGTCCCGGCCTTCTTTTGATCAGGGCCTGCCATTTATCCTCCTGCCTGGGAGATAACGCGGCTTTCAGCCCCGCGGCCCGTCTCTTCTATTTCCGTGCTGGCTTTTCAGCTGCAGAGACTAAAGCCAGCAAGGTCTGAATTCCCCCCGGGAGGAAACAAAGGCAAGAGGACAAACAGAGTCCCGCGGACGGACTGGGAGCTCTCAGCGACCCCCCCAGTGCCTCCCCTCCCAAAGCGCGTCACAGGCAGGACCCAGCGCTGAACAAGTCACAATGATGCAGCTGCCTCTGGGGCAGGACACAACAGCTGTTTAAAACAGCCACGCCACAAACTCCACGGGACGCGGGGAAGAGTCGCGTCGCCAGTGGAAACTGACAGGAGGGAATTCAGAGGCAGAAACGGAATTAGCCAAACTGGGATTAGGCCAGGAGAGAAGGGTGAAGTGTTGCTTAGGGGTTAGAGGGATGGGTAGGGGTTAGAGCAGGGCAGCTGGGGAGCAGGACGCCTGGGTTCTCGTTGAACTAGGGCCAATCCCTGGGCTGGACAACCTTGACCCTGCTGGCTCTCTGTCCCCCTACACCCTGCAGCGCCCCCGAGGCCAAGCGAGCGTGGACGTGAGCGGAGAACGCTACCTGGGTCACATTTCACAGCCACGGCGCACGGGGGTGAACGGCTGGGGAGGGGGGGGGGCGGCGAAACAGCCTCTGCGGGCGCTCCAGGGGCCGGATCCTGGGCTGGATGGTTTGATCAGTTTGTATGTTTCACGTCCCCACTACAGGGCAAAGTACAGCAGAGAAGGGGATTCCCGGGGGGAGGACAGTAGCGCTTCGCATCATAGGCCTGGCCGCTGATGTCACTAGCCATCTGGGCCCAATTGCCACCATAAATGCTCCAGCATGTGTTATAAATAGGTGATTAGCACCAATGGCCCTCATTAGGGGTAATTAGCCCAGCCTGGGAAAGCGGAACAGCCCTGGGTCCTTCTGTGGAGGTCTCTGAAGGATGTTTAGCCAGGTAAGGCATTTCCGGCTTGTTCCACTCAGATCCCGACATGCTCTCGCAACTGAAGAGGGGAGCGGGGTCTAGGAGTTAGAGCAGGGTGGGTCTGGGAGCTGGGACTTCTGGATTCTCTCCCCAGCTCTGAAAGGGGAGTGGGCTCTAGTGGGGAGAATGAGGGGATGGGGACTCAGGACTCCCGAGTTTTATTCCTCGCTTTGGCCCCAGACTCACAGTGTGATTTCTGGCTGGTGACATCCCTGCTCTGTCCCTCAGTTTCCCATCTTTAAAGCATCCCCCCCCCTTTGAGTCCAAAGATGATCCTGGGCAGAAACACTGGATCCCAACCCCCCTGAAATGTGGGGGCGTTTACACACTGGCTTTATGGCTCAGGCCCCACTCTCATGAATGACTCAGGGCTTGTCTACATGAGGAAACTGACCAGTATAATCCTACCACTTGCCTCAGAAACACTGCAACTGAGTTATACTAATATCGCGATAGCGGTATTTGACTGCTGTAATTCAGCAGGTTAATTTCCCCATGTGGCCAAGCCCTTAATCAGTGCTGAGGAGTTACCCCAGAAGTGGCTGCATTTCAGCCCCGTGTGAATTGATCACTGTATAAACAGCTGCCATGTTCCAACCCAGAAACAGCTGCAATTCAGTGCTGGGTGAAGGATTCCTGTATAAACAGCTGCCACATCCCACTGCAGAGGTAACTGCATCTCAGTGCTGGGCGAGGGACCTTGTATCAAGAGCTGTTGTACCACACTCCAGAGTCAGCCGCATCTCCGCATCAGGCGACGGGATCTGGGTGTCGAATTTGGGGGCTGGAAACATGATGTAGGTGTTATATGGATTATTTTAGGGATCAGGGTGCTGGAAAAACAGATGAGATGTTTCTCCAGTGGCCTCGTACCGGGAAGTCTGACACACAGCCTCTCTTAGAAGAGAAAAACCCACCCCACCAATCGCCAATTAGCCCAAATTCTTCTGTTTTCATGGGGGTTACAAGCCCCCTTTCTTCCAACCCAGCATCCTTCATTCTCTGCTAATTCCATGTGACACCCGTGGCAAAAAAAACTGCCGTAAAAACAGATGATTTTTCCTGTTTAATTGGGGACACTTCTTTCCTTAATTCTCTTTAATTAAACAAATTGGCTCCGGCCTCCAGCAATTGCCCAGCTAACCTAGAAATGGGAGGCGAAAGGTTAATTGCGGCTAAAAATAGCTTCCTCGAAAGAACTTCATGGGGGCAGGGGGAGCAAAAATCGAATCAATTATTTCTTAACTTGTAGTGGGAAGGAGCTGGGAGGTGAGCGGGGGGGGGGGTAACCGTGCGAGTTTGGGACCCCCCCCCCCCCCCCCCGCCGATTCATCACGTCTTTACCCTGCCTGTCGGCGGAGATCAGGCCCGGTTCAGAGTCCGCGGGGCGCGGGGGGCGTTAGGAAACGCAGGGAGATGAGGTTTTCCAGATGCGCCGTCTCAGGCTTCGTGTGGTGACTTGACCGAGCCCCTTTCCCCCTGCACAGCCTCCCGGGGATGTATGGAAGCAGTGTCTCCTAGTGGGAAGAGCAGCAGGCCTCAGGCCATCCCTTCCCCGTCTGGAGAAAGGGGCCATGCTGGCGGGAAGCGAGGGGGGGGGGGCAGTCATACGGATCTGGATTATTTCTCTGTCCAGAGAGGAAGATTTTTCCGCAGTCCAGGCGAAACCAGGGGGGGTCTTCGTTTACCTAGACCGCGAGCGCCCGTCCAGGGAGCCCCCGATCTGGGTTAGCAGCCGCGTGCGGGGCTGTCGCTGGAGCCTGTTCCTAGGGTAAACCCAACCCCCCAGTCACGGGCCTGCGAGAGGCTCGTCCGGCTGGCCCAGCGGCACCTGCAGCGTGTTCTTGGCCGCGGGCCCCTCGCTTGGCCTCGATCCTCCCAAGGATTTAGCCACCTAACGCCCAGCGGCCTCCATTCACCGCCTGTTCGGATCCCAGCCTTGGTGTCCACACGGCATCGAGCTGTATTGGCAAAGGCGTGTTGCACTCCCCTCCTCCCCCCGGATTAACCCCAAATCTTCCCTCCCAGCGCCCCCATCAGCCAGCAGAGGACCCCACCTCCCCCCAGATTAACCCCAAATCTTCCCTCCCAGCGCCCCCCATCAGCCGGCAGAGGACCCCTCCTCCCCCCGGATTAACCCCAAATCTTCCCTCCCAGCGCCCCCCATCAGCCAGCAGAGGACCCCTCCTCCCCCCGGAATAAACCCCAAATCTTCCCTCCCAGCGCCCCCCATCAGCCGGCAGAGGACCCCTCCTCCCCCCGGATTAACCCCAAATCTTCCCTCCCAGAGCCCCCCATCATCCAGCAGAGGACCCCTCCTCCCCCCGGATTAACCCCAAATCTTCCCTCCCAGCACCCCCCATCAGTCGGCAGAGGATCCCTCCTCCCCCCGGATTAACCCCAAATCTTCCCTCCCAGCGCCCCCCATCAGCCGGCAGAGGACCCCTCCTCCCCCCAGATTAACCCCAAATCTTCCCTCCCAGCGCCCCCCATCAGCTGAGCCAGGCCCGGCTCCACTCCGCTCGACGGCGCTTCTCTGCCCGCGTCCAAGCACCTCGTCTAGGCACAAAACCCCTTTTCCCCCTGCGCCCCTGCGCCCCTCTCCTGGATCTTGGGGATCGGAGGGGAGTAATGCTGGAGTCGTCCCAGTAGAGGGCACCACCAACCCACAGATAAGTACCATGTGCCTGTCCCGAGCTGTGAGGGGGTCTGGGAACAGGAATCCCAGAGGGGACCCCAGGAGAGAGCGGGGTGTCCTGCAGCAGGGGGAGAGACGGGGTCTCCCTCCACCCAGCACCGCCTGACATCTGCTCTATCCCGTGCCCGTACCACGGTTATGGGAAACCTCGACAGCCAGCCAGGCCAAGCAGTCTGGGGCAGTGGGTAGATCAGGATACCTGGGCCCAGTTCCTCGCTCTACTGGGTGACGTCGGGTGACGCACGTCCCCGCTCCGTGCCTCAGTTTCCCCTTCCCCCCTTTGAGATTGTGAGCTCTTTGGGAAAGGGTCTGCACCGTGGGAGGCTCTGATCTCCATTGGGGTCCGTGCAGCGCCCGGCGCAACAGGGGCCCTGATCTCAGTTGGGCTCTGTGTGTCACCCACCACAATAGGGCCCCGATTCCGGCTGGTACCTGTCCGTGCTCTCATGGTGATGACAAATCTCAGTGTCTTCCTGGCTCTGTGCCGTGGCTGAAATGGGGCTGTTTTACATGGCCCAGTGAGAAGGTCAGGATATGGTATGTGGATAGCAGGTAGGTAGCAGGAAATCACCTTGACTATGCTGTTGCTAAGGTGAACATCATGGCAACCACAGGGGATAGAACCCAGATCATCCTGCTCCGGAAGCGCAGCTTTGTGCAAATGGAGGATCCCACAAATGTAGCAGTATAGGGCATATGACACACGGCAGAGGACTTCTCATTCCAGCCAGCAGACGGTGGTGAATCAAATTTCACTTGGATCATGGCTACAGCTGGTCGAAATGTACAAGAAAAAAGGGGGAATTTTTCAGACACATTTGTGCAAAATTTCCCGCTGGTCCCCATTTCCCGACTGCTAGAACTGGTTGAAATACGCTGAATTTTGAGAAACAAATTCCCAATTTTGAATTTTTTTCTGAACTTTGGTGAACAAAAAAAAAATTGACTGAATTCCCATCACTCTTTTGGGGGGGAAACCGGAGCTCAATTTCATCTACCTCCGCCGGCTACTAATTTCCCCCTCCGCTGTGTCTTTTTGACCTGCCTTTACTAATGGCACTTAACATCCCTAGATCTCAAAGCACGTTAAGAAAGGACAGTCCCCATTCGACAGGTGGGAAAACTCACATCCAGGGGCTTGGTCAAGGGCACCCAGGTAGGCCAGAGTGAGGAACAGCCTCCCAAATCTCTTGAGTCACAGACCAGTGAGGTAGCCAGTAGGCAACGCTGCCTCTCTAACGAAGGCCTTATTGAGAGCGATTAGGGTCACGTTCGAATTGTACTTCTGGGACGGTCGGAACTTGGTGCCTTTGTGGTTTATATAGAAAGATCCTGCGCTGATTTGTTTGCCTCTCAGTGGACCCCTTCGCCAGCCCCTCCCTGCTCATCTGAGGCTATGAAATCTGCTGAAAATGATTGTACCAGAGCCTCTGATTAAAGTCTCATTAAGCAGATTACGCCGGGCTGCTCCGAGCTGCGGGGGCGGGGAAGAACACAGCCTCTCCGGGGACCAGGTCAGAAAGCTGCTGCTCACGTCTTCAAACCTGGGTGCATAAGGGGGAGCCGGGCTGAGCCGCAGACAAGCCGGGTTCCCCACGCGGGTGTTTGGGGGTGACCCCAGCCCAGGGAAGGGCCCCCCCGAAGCCCGGGATTGTGAGACGCCCAGGAAATCTGTTAGTAGACTCTGTCTGCGAGGGCCATCGCTGGGCCTGGACCGCACCTGATCTCAGCTGCCATACAAACACCTGGTGATCCCGGGTGAGGTCTGGGCAGCGCCCGGCACAGTGGGGGACCCTGATCTTGGTGGGGGTCTGTGCAGCGCCTGACCCAACAGCACCCTGATTTTGGTCCCTGGCCTTCTCCCTTCTCCCTCTCTGGGTTTCCTCATTGGGGTGAGGGGCTGAGAAATGCACTGGGAACAGCTCCGCTGTTCACTGTCACCCCCCACCCAGGGATCCCTCCGTGTGTGCAGCGGCGTGTAGATCTGGGGGGAGAAGACCCCCCCCCCGACCTTCCAGCAGTACGGAGGAGGGCAGCCCCGGAGTTTGTTTTGAGGTTGGTTTCCGCCTGCCCCCCTTGAGCCAATCTGGGGTGAAATTCAACACCGTCGGGCTCCAGAATCTCATGAAGCACTGACTGGGGGCATCAGGACTCCTGGGTTCTCTCCCAGGCTCTAGGAAGGGAGTGGGGTGTAGTGGTTAGTGCGGGAGTCTGGGAGCCAGGACTCTTGGGTTCTCTTCCCAGCTCTAGGAGAGGAGTGGTGTCTAGTGGTTACTGCGGGGGGGCTGGGAGCACGGACTTCTGGGTTTTCTGTACCCTGCTGCAAGAGGGAAGTGAGGCTAAGTGGTTAGTGCTCTCAGCCCCCTGCTCTCATCCATCCGCTCCCGAAACAGCCAAGCCGGCCACGGGGCAGATGGGCCGGCACCCCCTTGTTTACCCGCCAGCCGTGGGGTGAGAGCCCCTTTGTCCACCTTCCCTTCCTACTCAGATTGCAGCCCTCCCCTCCCCCCCCAAACACCCCCAGCTCCTTTTCTCGGGGTCAGATCTTTTGTGTCTGCCTTTGTGCCCCTCCGATTCGTTCTGCCCCCCGCCCCATGGGCGCCAATGCCCCCTCCCCCATTCACGGCTTCCCCCGCCATTGTGTGGATGCTGACAGGTGTATAATTGGATGATTAATGTAGCTTCATTAGCCTCTGACTGAACCAGAGGCGCTGGCCCGGCCCCTCGGCCCGAGCTAAGCCGCGCCTCTCCCCAGGAAGAGCGGGGGGCTCGGAGACCAGGCCTGGCCCATCTGTTTCAGGCTTTTGTCCTCCGATGGGGGAGAGATGGGTCCCTCCCTCTAACTCCGGCCTTGCAGAGCTCCGGCAGGGCCAGACGGGGACGAGGTGACCCTCGGCCGAGTATTTCCAGGGGCTGCCGACTCTCGGGAGCAGAGCACGGCTTGTGTGGGGCCCGGAGCTTTTCTTAAAGCCCCAGCTCCCGGAGTCACGGGAATCTGGGAGACTCTCAGCTTCCCGTTTATTATTATTTCTTATTTTTAAAATGTTTCTAGACCTCAGGGGGCTGGGAGTCAGGACAGAATAATTACAGCGCAGTGCACATGGGCTACGCCCCCGATCCGCCCCCCCAATGGCCCTGGGGGGCAGAAAATAGCCCCAGCCGCGTTCCCAGTCCACCCCCTATGGACCCTGGGGGGCAGAGAATAGCCACAGCACAGTGCACTCTGCTTTCCTGCCCCATCTGCCCTCTGTGCCAGGGCAGACCAGAGATCTGGTCCGTTTCCCAGCCCGGTGCTGTCCGGGGAGGCTCCCGCCGTGGGGCTGCGTGTGACAAAGGCTCCAGCCCGTTCGGTGCCAAGAAAACGCTCCAGGCTCAAGTGCCGTAAAACCAGAACCACGTCTCCAGCCGCTCCGGGAGAGGAGAGAGGAAACCACCTGCCCGGGCACACGCGGTCCTGTGCGCGCCAGGACGCCTGGACTCTCCCCATGGCTCTGGGAAGGGAGTGGGGTCTAGTGGTTAGAGTGAGGGGAGCGGTCTGGGAGCCAGGACGCCTGGACTCTCCCCATGGCTCTGGGAAGGGAGTGGGGTCTAGTGGTTAGAGTGAGGGGAGCGGTCTGGGAGCCAGGACGCCTGGACTCTCCCCATGGCTCTGGGAAGGGAGTGGGGTCTAGTGGTTAGAGTGAGGGGAGCGGTCTGGGAGCCAGGACGCCTGGGTTCTCCCCATGGCTCTGGGAAGGGAGTGGGGTCTAGTGGTTAGAGTGAGGGGGCAGGCTGGGAGCCAGGATGCCTGGGTTCTCCCCATGGCTCTGGGAAGGGAGTGGGGTCTAGTGGTTAGAGTGAGGGGGCAGGCTGGGAGCCAGGATGCCTGGGTTCTCCCCATAGGTCTGGGAAGGGAGTGGGGTCTAGTGGTTAGAGTGAGGGGGCAGGCTGGGAGCCAGGACGCCTGGGTTCTCCCCATGGCTCTGGGAAGGGAGTGGGGTCTTGTGGTTAGAGTGAGGGGGCAGGCTGGGAGCCAGGATGCCTGGGTTCTCCCCATAGGTCTGGGAAGGGAGTGGGGTCTAGTGGTTAGAGTGAGGGAGGGGCGCTGGGAGCCAGGACTCCTGGGTTCTCTCCATGGCTCTGGGAAGAGCGAGGGGTCTCTCCCCTGCCTTCCTTTCATGGTTCCCCTGTTGCTGGGAGCAGGCCCAGGCCTTCCCCTCCCTGCTCTCCGCCTTCATCCCTCACAGCCACAGTATTGCTTAAAAACCAGCTGCCTGGAAAACACTCCCCCTCCCCCCCCCGGGGGCATCCCCTCCCCAGAGAACTCCCCCCCCCCCCCCCCCCCCGCGTGACTGGCAAGCGTCAGGCGATGATAAATGGCTTTATTATTGTAGTTGTTTCTGCTCCTCCTTCCCTTCTGCACAGCCCGGGTCCCCCGACACCTCATTCCTCTGCTCGGGCATCGGGCATCCATCATCGGCCCCCCCCCGGCCGACTGCCGAGCCGCCGGCCGTGAATCACGGCCCCACCATGCGCCGCGGACACCCGATAAATTAATCCAGCCGCCAGCCGCCTCCTCGCTTAGTGTAAATCTACCCAGGCAGCGGGAGAGGGAGGGATTCGGCCTGTGTGTGTGTGTGTGATTCTGGGTGTTTGGTTGACACTTATGTGATTACATGTGTGGGTTTGGCTGATGTGTGATTGTGTGTGTGTTTCGTTGAAGGGTGTGTGTGATTGTGTGTTTTGTTGTGGGGTGTGTGCGTCTGTGCACGTCAAGGTGTGATGTGTGTGTGGTTCAGCTGGGGGGGCTGCGAGTGTGCTTGACTGGATGTGTGTGATTCTGGCTGTGTGTGACGGGGAGTGTTGTGCGTTTGTGCTCACACCAGGGTGCGGGGGGGGTGTCAGTGTGTGATTGTGTGGGAGTAGAGGGTGCGGTGTGTGTGATTGTGTGGGAGTGGAGGGTGCGGTGTGTGTGATTGTGTGGGAGTGGAGGGTGCGGTGTGTGTGATTGTGTGGGAGAGGAGGGGGTGGTGTGTGTGATTGTGTGGGAGAGGAGGGGGTGGTGTGTGTGATTGTGTGGGAGAGGAGGGTGCGGTGTGTGTGATTGTGTGGGAGAGGAGGGTGCGGTGTGTGTGATTGTGTGGGAGAGGAGGGTGCGGTGTGTGTGATTGTGTGGGAGAAGAGGGGGTGGTGTGTGTGATTGTGTGGGAGAAGAGGGGGTGGTGTGGTGGGGTGTGATGCTGGGTCTGGGGGGGGCTGCGGATGTTGTTATTGATGAACCTGTCCGCCAGGAACGTGTCAATTCTTTTTGGAAGCCAGTTCGACTTCACAACATCCCCCGGCAGGGAGTTCCACAGGTTGACTGTGCGTTTGGCGAAGAAATAATTCCTCTTGTTTGTTCTAAACCTGCCGCCTGTTAATTTCCTCAAGTGAGCCCTGGTCTGTGCATCATGTGAAGGGGTAAATAACACGTCCCTAGTCACTTTCTCCACACCAGCCCTGATTTTATACACCTCTGTCGTATCCCCTCTTCTTCAAGCTGGGCACGCCCAGTCTTCAGCATCTCTCCTGACCTCTGGAAGCTGTTCCATCCCCCTCATCAACTGTCTTGCCCTTGTCTGTACTTTTCCCACTTCTAACAGATCCTTTTTGAGATGGGGTGACCAGACCTGCCCCCGGCTGTGGCCGTACCACGGCTTTATATAGAGGCACCATGAGATTTACTGGCACGATCTCTCCCTTTCCTAGTGGCTCCCAACACGGCCTTCGCTTTTCTGATGGCTGCCGCACATTGCGTGACTGTTTTCAGAGAACTATCCACCGGGACTCCGGGGTCTCTTCCTTTAGGGGGGCACGGCTTGTGACGAAGTGGGAGTACTGTGTGTGTGTGTGCCTCAGTTTCCCCTATGCATTTCTTAAGTGTCTATGTGAAGGTAATGCAGACCAGAGCCACTGCAGGTATTCAAAGGTGTGCATCCCTGGAAGCTGTAACCTGACCCCAGGTGGGGGAGGGAGGTCAGCTGAATCTGTTAAAGGGAGGTCAGGTGACACCTGAAGCCCGGGAAAGAGACAAAGGAGTAGGAAGTGGCTAGAGGGGGTTTGAATCAGTCTGGGTCTGGGTCGAGCTGGGAGAGGCAGAGAGAAGCCATCTTCTCCCTCTTGGGCCCGAGATGGATCCAGCGGAGGGCTCACGCTCTTTCGCTGCATGGTCTGTGTTGGACCAGATGAAAGTCATCGAATAAACCTGGGGAGGAAGCAGGAGCCCAGAATCTGGGTCTCACCTCCTGGCACACCCCAGAAAGGCCTAACTGGATGTACCCTGTTTGGACTGAGAAGCTGTGAGTTGGATGGTTCCTGACATCTCAAATAAACCGTCTATTCTGCTGGCTGGCTGAGAGTCACGTTTGACTGTGGATTTGGGGTGCAGAACCCATGGGCTCCCCCAGGACCCCGCCCAGGCGGGCTTGCTGGGGGAAGCACACGGAGGGGCAGACGGTGCTGAATGCTCCGAGGTCAGACCCAGGAAGGTGGAAGTGGGGACCCCTGAAGCTCCTGGCCTGGGAAACAGGCTGTGTACGGAGAAGGGGCCCTTCACCCGGAGTCTGGTCTGGCTTCCTAGGGAGCGGTTCCAGACCATCGCCCGGGCGCTCCGTGACACGGCTACTTTAGACCCATCGTTGTATACGTACCGGCGGGATGACGTTGTCCAACGCACGTTGCTTTGCATTTATCAACACTGAATTTCATCGATCCTTTCCTTGCCCAGTCACCCAGTTTTGTGAGGTCCCTGGGTAACCGCTTTGGACTTCACTAGCTTGAGTCCTTTTGTATCGTCTGAGGATTTTGCCTCCTCACTGGTCCCCCCCTTGTCCAGATCATGTATGAATCTGTTGGATCCCTGCTATTTACCGGTCCTGATTGTGAAAACTGACCGTTTATTCCTACCCTTTGTTTCCGATCTTCTAACCAGTCCCTGATCCAGAAACGCTGAGGTAGGTGAAGGGTGACTTGATTTCAGGCTTTTAGGACCTACCTGGGGAGCAGAAAAGTGCTCACTGAGGGCTCTTCAATCTAGCCTAGCCCCTGTTCCAGCCACTAGACCCAACGCCCCTTCCAGAGTGAGGAATAGAACCCAGGAGTCCTGGTGCCCAGCTCCTGCTCTCTCCACTAGATCCCACTCCCCTTCCAGAGTGAGGAATAGAACCCAGGAGTCCTGGTGCCCAGCTCCTGCTCTCTCCACTAGATCCCACTCCCCTTCCAGAGTGAGGAATTGAACCCAGGAGTCCTGGTGCCCAGCTCCTGCTCTCTCCACTAGATCCCACTCCCCTTCCAGAGTGAGGAATTGAACCCAGGAGTCCTGGTGCCCAGCTCCTGCTCTCTCCACTAGATCCCACTCCCCTTCCAGAGTGAGGAATTGAACCCAGGAGTCCTGCCTCTGGAAGGAAATGGGGGTCTGGTAGTTGGAAGGAGCTGGGAGTCCGGACTCCTGGGTCCCATTCCCAGCTCAGGGAAGGGGTGTAGCCAGAGGGAAATGTCCTGCCACCTCTGCTGAAGCAGACTTTGATCTGGAAGGTCCTGGAAAGCAATGCAAAATGGGGGCTTGTCTCTCCCCTCCTGCCCCGTCGGCCTGCCTCTCCCCAGCCCCCTGCTCCGGTGCTTGAGGCTGGACAATGGCCCAAACGGCCAGCCCTGCTGGGCATCTCCTTAATGAGGGACCCCCGGGCTTGACCCCTGTGCTGGGAAAGGATCATGAAAGGAAGCGTCTGGCGCTCCCCAGCATGGCTCGCCCCCCCCCCCCCCCGGGCAGCGTCCCTTCCCGCAGCCTGTTTGGTTATTGCTCAGTTCCGCACGGCTTGACCCCCGGGTCACCCTGCGGGGACTGGACAGCCCCATCTACCCCGAAGGAGCCAGTTGTACCTAGCAGAACACGAGCCAAAGGCTGGAATTGAAGCCAGCTAAATTCAGCTTGGAAATCATTGTCATTTTTCACCAGGGAGGGTCATTAACCGTTGGGAGAATTTACCAGGTGGACCCTCCAGCGCTAGCCAGTTTAAAATCAAGATCGGATAGGGGGTTGGGTTTTTTAGGAATGATTTGGGGGAAGGTCTCTGGCCCATGTCAGGCTGGAGGCCAGACACTATGCTCACAGCGGTGCCGTCCGGCCTTGGAACGGATAACTGGGCTTGGCCGGATTGGATTTGTATCGGTCAATGTCGATTTCACACAAAAACCGAGGGGAAAAGCATTTCCACATAATAATGGCCATCAACAGCTCGGCAAGGGAAGAAAGAGGCTGCATTGGATTAGATTAAAATTACAGTGATTGAGACCAGCGGTACAGAACCGGGGGGTACGCAGAGATCTTCCAGGGGGCTTCGGTTTGCCTAGAGAAAAAGCACTAACGAAGTCAGTACAAACTAAAATTTCACACAGCGACTTGGTTATATGGCTCTATACACGAGACGCTGAAATGTCAGTGCAATATTTATGTTCCCATGGATTTATTTTCTAATTAGAAGGTCCAAATGAGAACGTCAGCAATTTTCAGTCATAGTGTGGCTGTGACACTTTTGCATTATGAAGTCTGATTTTTCTAAGCAAGTAGATTTGAAGTGAGGTGAAACTTGGGGGTACGCAAGACAAACCAGGCTGCGGAAAGGGGTGCGCTGGAGGTTGAGAGCTACTGATTTAGACTTTGGATTTAGGCTGGTTACAAAGAGGCTAGCAAATCAGTAGCAAAACCAGTGCTGATCTGGGGATTTAAGGATATTTACTCATTGTATGGTGACATGGGTCGCTGACCGGTTGTGTTTTGATGGTTTATAAGGCTTTAATTTTTTGAACCTCCACATCTACTGTGATTAACTAATTCTCTCCCGCACACTCATTTCCCACAACTGTGAATTTAAATCCATTTTTTTTAAAATGCTTAAACCCCATAATTTTACACCGCGGTGAGAATTGAAATTAAATAAAAGGCTTACACATAAATATCGGTATCTGTGCAACTGATAAAACAATACTGAGTGAATTCTGTCAGGCCTAGCCATTGGGAGGGGAGTTGTTGATTTCTGCACTGGCGGGAGCTCAGAAGGACGGGTATTCCTGGGGAGGCAGTGTGGCCTAGTGGCTAGTAAAGTGGTCTAGTCTTAGTCCTGTCTGCTGTGTGACCTCTGAGAAGCTGTGGAGAACCAGACCAGTTTCCTGCACTCTGAGATGGGCAGAAATACCGTGGGACGCCGTTTCCCCCGCCCTTGGCTCATCCAGAGAGGAACAAATACGGTCACATGGTTTTGAAAACCTGACCTAGGAGGAAAGGTTTAAAAAGGGGAGGGGGGGGTGGCTTTAGTCTGGAGAACAGACAAGTGAGGGGGAACCTGAGAACGGTCCAGATCTGCCGCGGGTTGGTACCAAGAGGACGGTGATCAACTGTTCTCCTCATCCAGGACAAAAAGTGACGGCAAGGGAGATCTAGGTTGGATATTCGGACAGACTTTCTCCCTCCAAGGCCGGCGAAGCTCTGGGACGGGTGACCCAGGAAGCGGCTCGTGGGCGGCTCCGGGTCTCCGCTCCGTTACCAGAAGCCTCGGCTGGGCTCCCAAATACGAGTGCCGATTAATAATAACGACTGGGCCTAATGCATGGCCCTGCTCTGCACCAGGGTCGTCCCGGCCTTTCTACAGCATGTGAGACGCACCGAGGAAGCGTGCGGGGCGAGGTTGTTATCCATAGTCACACACACACACACACACACACACACACACACACACACACACACACACACACACACAACCGCTTTTTTGGGATTTGTTTTTTATATCATAAAAAACAGATCAAACAAAACCCTTCCCCCCGCGCCCCCCCCCCAAAAAAATCCCCAACCCCAAACCAGGACAAACAAATGTACAAGTTAATTTACTTCCCCGTTCTGCGCGTCAATAATAATTAATTCATTCATAATTAAAAAACCAACCAAACCCATAAACCCCGAGGGATTCGGCTGCCCCGGAAGACTCCGGCGCTTGGCGGCGGTGGTGGAGATGGGTGGACATCCGAGGCTGGTCTTTCGTTCCGTAGGGAGCGTGGGGGCAAATAAGAAACCAGCCCCAAAGTAACACAAAAGAGCCCCGAATCCTTCTCTGCCCGCGACCGGGCGGTTCCTTCGCGGCCGGCCGGACGGGTCCCGTTCACGTTCGATTAAGTGCCCAAGTCTGACGTCTCCCGGCCCGGCTCTGTGTCCTTCCGCGCGCGGCCCGGTCTGTCCGCTCGGCCGAGTGGTTCCTGGGGTGATGGCAGGAGAGGGGGACGGATCCGTGGGGGGCAGGGAGGGACGGGGACAGCAGGGCGGGTCTCTGTGTCCGTGGTCGCCTTGGGGGCGTCGGCGCGGGTGTCGCCTGCTGCTGCCTGGGAACATGGGGGGGAAGGGGGGGGACCATGGCACAGGCTGGGTGGGGGAGGGGGGGTTGCCTGTACCCTGCTGCTGCGTGGGTTCTGTGCCCGTGGGCCCGGTACGATAACGGCCCGGCAGGGCCCGGCATATCCTGGAAACCTGGAAGAGACGGGGGAGGGGCAGATTAGTGCTCTTCGGGGTGGGGGGCCTGGAGAGGGGGAATGGGGTGGGGAAGGCGGGTCGGGGGATGGGCAGGTCGGAGCGGGATGGGGGAGGGGAGATGGGCAACGGGGATGAAGGCAGGAGGTTGGTCGGGGGAGGGATGGGGCTAGCTCACAATTGCCCCCCCCCACCCCGCCCCAGACCCAGCCTGGCTCACGGTACCCCCCTCCCCTCGTGACGGCTGGGCAATTCTACCACAGCCCCCCCCTCCCCTCCCCCCGTGGGACCTGTCCAGGACCCAGCGGATGCGAGGGGTGAAACGAACTGAGCCAGGGGAAGACCCATCCCCCGCAGGGACCTATGACCGTCCCCCCCCCCGCGCCCCCCCCCTCCCCCGGCTCCATACTCACATCCCCCAGCATCGGCGTCCTCACATGTAGTGCCACTGGCCCTCCATTCCCATGGCAATGCCCATACTGCCCATCGGACCTGGGGGGAGGGGGGGGGAAGAGCTGAGACCCCGCCCACAGCCCTAGATCCCGCCCCCCCGTCCAAACAGCCTCCCCCACCCCCCGTCAGTCCCGCCTCCAGCCCATATCTGGTGGGGGAGCTAGAAGGAAGCTTGCTGCGCTCGGGTTAAAGTCCCCCCCCCGTGTTTGATGTGGCATGGGGGGGGCACACACCGGCATGCACCATGTCAGCCCCCCCAGTCCTCCCCCCCGGCTCAGGTACACTCCAGGAGCATCAGCTGTGTAGTGGGGGTGGGCTCCCGTCTGAGACCCGCCAACCTCATTCCAGCCCCACCCCCCCGCTCCCGCCTTACCTGGGGGGCGGATGGCCATGTGCTGCTGCCCGTCCATGACGTACCCCCCCATGGGCTGCGCGTCGGGGCTGTAGGGCGCCCCCTGACCTGCGCGGAGGAGGGGGAGGAAAGGTCACGGTGGAGATCGGCCGTGAGGGGGGGGGGCTTTCAAAGTGGGGGGGTCAGCATGGGCTCTGCAGAGTGGGGCAGGAAGCAAGTCCAGTGGGGGGAGAGGTCACCCCCTCCCCTGTCGGGCAGCACAGTGCTCGGTTCCCGTGGCCCATTCACCCCCATGGGGGGGGGGGCGCTGGTTTGGGCCCCGTTGTGCTACCAACGCCCCAGCCCGGTGGGAAGCCGGCTGAGAACCAGCGAGTTCATCTCACGCTGCGGGGGAGGGGGGCAGCAGAGGGCTCTGGGAGGCAGCGGGTTTCGCGGGGGGCTGCAAGGGGGGCGGGGGAGAGGCCGCGCCCCCGCCCCGCCAGCTGGGGCTCACCTGTGCGGTTGGACTGGTCGATCATGGGCTGTACAATGCGCCTGCGGGCGTTAATAAACCTGCACCGGGCGGGACAGACAGACAGAGGGTGAGTCCCGCAGCCGCGGGGGGGTGGACAGAGCCCGGGGACCCCGGGCGCAAGGGGAGGGGGGAGGTCACAGCTGTGGCTTTGTCTCCCTGGGTTGTTGCAGCGGGTCCCCCAGGGGGTGCCAAAAATGCCCGATGGAGGGGGGGGCAGATCTCCCCACTTCACTGCCCCTCCCCCAGCACACCCCCCCCCCAGCCAGAATAGAACCCAGGAGTCCTGGCTCCCAGCCCCCCCCCCACTCTAACCACTTGACCCCACTCCCCTCCCAGAGCTGGGATAGAACCCAGGAGTCCTGGCTCCCAGGCCCCCCTCCCTTTAACCCCGAGCCCACCGTGTTCCCCAGAACCCCCTGTCCTCCCCCCATTCCTCACAGGGCCCAGGGTCTGCAGGCAGGAAAGGGGGCCCCAGCTGAGCAGAGGCTGCCTAGGGCCCCACGCCTGCTTCTGGGGGGAGGTTTCACTCTGATCATGGGGGTGGGGTGGGGTGCCAGCGGTGTGGGGGAGGGGGAGGCAGGAGGCCCGGGGCAGGTGAGAGACATGAGGGGAAGAGAGGAGAGGGTGGGGGAGTGAGGGGCAGGGAGGGGGGCCACAGGTGGGATCCCCCCCCCATGGCAGCGCCCGGTCCGCTCTTACCAGTTATTGACCTGCAGGATGGTGAGTCCCGTGTCCTGCGCCAGCTGCTTCTTCTGTTCCTCCGAGGGGTACGGGTGCTGCGGGCCAGAGCAGAGAGCAGCGTGACCCCCGGGGTGGCCCTGGCCAGAGGAGGAGCTCAAAGGCCCTGCAAGCCACCCGGTGACAGGGACACTTTAATCCCATTATAAAGATGGGGAAACTGAGGCACAACGGGGGTAAGTGGCTCGTTCGATAATCAGGTGAAGCTGGTCCCAGAGACAAGGCAGGAACCCAGGAGTCCTGGTTCTCCCCCCCCCCCCCCCCAGCAGGGAATGGAACCCAGGAGTCCTGACTTCTAGCCTCCCCCCTTCCTCCAACCCCATTCCCACAGCAGGGGACAGGACCCGGAGTCCTGGCTCCCACTCCCCCGTTCTAGCCACTTCCCAGAGTTGGAAATGGAACCCAGGAGTCCTGACTTCTAGCCTCCCCCCTTCCTCCAACCCCATTCCCACAGTAGGGGACAGGACCCGGAGTCCTGGCTCCCACTCCCCCGTTCTAGCCACTTCCCAGAATTGGAAATGGAACCCAGGAGTCCTGAGCTCCCTGCCTAGTTAACGAGGTGGTCAATATGTATCAAGTGCTTTGAGAGCCCAGGATGGAGTAAAAACATAATTAACACTAATTATCACCCTTTCCCTACACAAAACGCCCAAGATTCCCTGCCTGCTGCCGCCCTGGGGCCTTGGAACCGGTTTAAAACATCCCTCTAGTGGTTAGAGATGTGAGTGACAGCAGGAAGGGGCCTGGGAACCAGGACTCCTGGGTTCTGTCCCTAGCTCTGGGAGGGGAGTGG
Source organism: Sternotherus odoratus (assembly GCA_032164245.1). NCBI lineage: Eukaryota > Metazoa > Chordata > Testudines > Kinosternidae > Sternotherus > Sternotherus odoratus. The sequence goes on from JAVMKO010000043.1 coordinate 12,151,139, forward strand.
GGTCTAGTGGTTAAAGGAGGAGGGGGCTGGGAGCCAGGACGCCTGGGTTCTGTCCCTAGCTCTGGGAGGGGAGTGGGGTCTAGTGGTTAAAGGAGGAGGGGGCTGGGAGCCAGGACGCCTGGGTTCTGTCCCTAGCTCTGGGAGGGGAGGGGGGGTCTAGTGGTTAAAGGAGGAGGGGGCTGGGAGCCAGGACGCCTGGGTTCTCTCCCCAGCTCTGGGAGGGGAGTGGGGTCTATTGGTTAGAGCAGGAGGAGGCTGGGAGCCAGGACTCCAGGGTTCTCTCCCCAGCTCTGGGAGGGGAGTGGGGTCTGGCGGTTAGAGCAGGAGGGGGCTGGGAGCCAGGATGCCTGGGTTCTCTCCCCAGCTCTGGGAGGGGAGAGGGGTCTATTGGTTAGAGCAGGAGGGGGCTGGGAGCCAGGAATCCAGAGTTCTATCCCCAGCTCTGGGAGGGGAGGGGGGGTCTGGTGGTTAGAGCAGGAGGGGGCTGGGAGACAGGACGCCTGGGTTCTCTCCCCAGCTCTGGGAGGGGAGTGGGGTCTATTGGTTAGAGCAGGAGGAGGCTGGGAGCCAGGACTCCAGGGTTCTCTCCCCAGCTCTGGGAGGGGAGTGGGGTCTGGCGGTTAAAGGAGGAGGGGGCTGGGAGCCAGGACGCCTGGGTTCTCTCCCCAGCTCTGGGAGGGGAGAGGGGTCTATTGGTTAGAGCAGGAGGGGGCTGGGAGCCAGGAATCCAGAGTTCTATCCCCAGCTCTGGGAGGGGAGGGGGGGTCTGGTGGTTAGAGCAGGAGGGGGCTGGGATACAGGACGCCTGGGTTCTCTTCCCAGCTCTGGGATCCTTCCCGCCCTTAGCCTCCCCCTCCCTCTGCTTCCAGCCAGATGGCCTGGTCCAGAAACCTCGTCCTCCCATCCCGCGGGGCAGCAAAGGTCCTGCCGATCAAAGGCCCGGCAGCCTTGTGCTTCCCTGCCAGGCCCCAATGATGGATGAGGCGGCACCGCTCTGTGGGTCACCCCGAGACCTCCGCCCCCCCCCCCCCGGCAGCATGGTGACAGATGACAGGCGGCCTGCCCTGGCTGCCCGGGGGCGAGGGGCAGTTGCTAGGAGGCAAATTGAGAGCTCCCAGGGGAGGTCAGATGCCTCCAAAAACTAGGTTAGAATCCCAGGCCCCACGGACGAGGAGGGGGCTGGGTCGGGTCTGCTGGGTACCAGGGGCTGGAGCGGGTCCGTTCGGTACCAGGGGCTGGCCCGGGCAGGGAACATTCCTTCGCTGGTAACATTTACGACTGTGACATTTGCTCTTTGTGGTGGCTACATGCGCCATGTCTCCCCTTCAGCATCCGGTCCACAGAGGGCAAGAGCCTTCTACTGCTACTGGCTGAGGGAGTCGCCCCCTCAGCTCAACGCCTGAGACGCTGGCACTTTGGGAGCAGGGTCCAAGCCCAGCCGTGACGGGCCAACTGGACTAATTCTGTCGGCAGTGAGGGCTAGTGGACGGAGCAATGAACTGGGGTCTAGGCCTGGCTCTCCTAGAGTAAGTCCAGGATTCCTGACCCTTGCTGCTCTGGCCACTAGACCCCACTCCCCTCCCAGAGCCAGGGAGAGAACCCAGGAGTCCTGGCTCCCAGCCCTCCTGCTCTAACCACTAGACCCCACTCCCCTCCCAGAGCCAGGGAGAGAACCCAGGAGTCCTGGCTCCAAGCCCTGGCCACTAGACCCCACTCCCCTCCCAGAGCCAGGGAGAGAACCCAGGAGTCCTGGCTCCCAGCCCTCCTGCTCTAACCACTAGACCCCACTCCCCTCCCAGAGCCAGGGAGAGAACCCAGGAGTCCTGGCTCCCAGCCCTCCTGCTCTGGCCACTAGACCCCACTCCCCTCCCAGAGCCAGGGAGAGAACCCAGGAGTCCTGGCTCCCAGCCCTCCTGCTCTAACCACTAGACCCCACTCCCCTCCCAGAGCCAGGGAGAGATCCCAGGAGTCCTGGCTCCCAGCCCTCCTGCTCTAACCACTAGACCCCACTCCCCTCCCAGAGCCAGGGAGAGATCCCAGGAGTCCTGGCTCCCTGCTTCCCTCCCTAGTCTCCACCCTTCCCAAAATTCAACTTTGCCCAGCCAGAGCGTGGCACAATTTATGCCAACTTCCCGCTGCACGGGAAGAGTCTTTAGTTTCAGAAATGGGGGGCTGGGCAGGGGGCCAGGCCCACTGGGGGGGGGCACCCCCCTCCTTCCTGGCTGGGAAAAGCCTCAGCTTAGCAGAGCCCCTGTGGTGGCAGTGCCCGCCAGTGGGTTCAGGGTAATTGGCTAGAACTGATTACCCTTTCCCAGTCCCTAATAGGTTTATGGTGCCTTCAATTAGTGACTAATTGGTCAGCGCTCATTATCTCGGCTTTGTTTAACTAACCAGGGAGAGATGGGGGCCGGCAGACCAGACACAGCAGCCTGCCCGCTCGGGGGCCGGGCCTTTTGCCAGCTCTCTGACTGGCCCCGGAGGCCGGGCCCGGGCCGGGGTCCCACAGGGCTGGTGAGTGTAGGCGGGAACGTTCCCTGCGCTGGGGGGCACTGCACGCTCACGCCAGGCCTGGTTCTCTGATGTCTATGTCCCCCTGGGCTCCCTACCCAGAGCCGGGAATAGAACCCAGGAGTCCTGGCTCCCAGACCCTCCTGCTCTAACCACTAGACCGCACACCCCTCCCAGAGCTGGGAATAAAACCAGGCGTGCTGGCTCCCAGCCCCTCTAACCACTAGACCCCGCTCCCCTCCCAGAGCTGTGATAGAACCAGGAGTCCTGGCTCCCAGCCCCCCCTGCTCTAACCACTAGACCCCGCTCCCCTCCCAGAGCTGGCGATACAACCCAGGAGTCCTGGCTCCCAGGCTCTAACCATCACCCTCCACTCCAACCCCAACGGCTTCTGTCTCACCCTCCTTCCGTCTCCGGCGCCTGGCCTTGCCCCGGCCCCCGCCCGCCACTCACCGACAGGTGTTGGAACAGCCAGGCCCGCATGATGTTGGTGGCTACCTTGGGGAAGATCCCCCGCTTCTTGTTGCGCTTTTTGTCCCGGTCCAGGTCGTCGTCGTCCCCGGTGCTGGGGGAGGCCACGCTGGTGTCCAGGCAGTCCCCTGGAAGAGCGTCCGGGAGCGGGACTCAAACCGGGGACGCTTCTACCCCGACACCTGCCCCTTGAGCTAAAGACCAGCTCCGGGCCCCTTCACAGGGTCCAGCCGCTAGGGGGTGACAAAGAGCCACAGCGGGGGCCCCTAGGGGCGAGGAGGAGAAGTGGGGGCTCTTGGCTGTTCACCCCCAACTTCACGTCTCCTTCTCCTGCCCCTTGGGCAAGCGTCTTCGCCCGTGACGGACCCCTAGAGCCCGTCCCCTCTGCATCAGGCCCTGCTCCCCTGCCAGAGCAGGGGAGAGAACCCAGGCGTCCTGGCTCCCAGTCGCTGTCCCCTCCCGCCCCACGCTTGCTTTAACCACTAGGCTCCCCTCCCCTCGCAGAGCCTAGGAGAGGACCCGGGAGTCCTGGCTCCCAGCCCCCCTCTGCTTTAACCACTAGACCCCACTCCAGACTCCCCTACTCCCCCCACCCCCAGTGGCTGATGCTGGCTCCCCGCCCCACTGATTCTCTGCCTGGGCTGAGCCCCGCCGGCCGGGGGAATTTGGGACGGTTCCTCGGTTCCTTGGGGTGCTGGGCCCAGGACGGGGTATTCTGGGATCAGCTGGACTCTGGTTTCCTCAGCCCCAGCTCGGGACGGGGACTCGAGTGACTCCAGAGCGGGGGGGGGGGGGGGAGCCCGGGCCCAGCTCCTCAGATAAACACCCGCCCGCCGTGAGGATGGGGCCGGAGAAGCTACGGGGGGGAGGGGGGGGAGGTGAGGCCGGGGGACGCACGGACAGACAGAAGGGTCTGACGGGCAGATGACTGCGCACACACACACACACGCACACCCCGCAGTAGGTCTGCTAGGCCCCCCCGCCCTGCCAGCCTCTATCGGTAAACTCCCAGGTGTGGCAGGATTCGAACCCAGGACCTTAAGGGTTGACTTAAGTGGTTCCCTTTAATAGTGCAAGGAAGTGTGTGTGTGTGTGTGTGTGTGTGTGTGTGTGCGCACATGCGTGCACCACTGCCACCTGCTGGATGGCACTCCTGTGTGTCCTAGACCCCCTACCCTGTTCCCGGCAGCTGGGGGTTCTCCTTTGGCTCAGGGTGCGAGGCACCGCAGGACGTGGGTTCAAATCCTGCCCCCCCCCCCCCCGATACCTGCAAGGTTCTGACGGCTGCATTCATTCCCTGCTCTCTTCTCCCCCCCCCCCCCCGCAGTGCTCCAGCCTCCTCCAGGCCTCGGCCCTGCTCCTACAGCCTCTGTAGGGCTCCCCCCCCCAAGAAACATCCCCCCCCCCTCCAGCTGCTGATCTTTCATATCCTCCGGCTAAAAGGCAGCTTAAAAGTCTTGCCTGGAGCGCCGGTAAATTATGCATCAGAGAAGGGGCTGGGGGGGGGCTGGGTTCTCCCTCGGCCCCCCCTTCACCCCCCAGCCGGCTGATGGATTTGCATAGCTGGGAAATCCCAGAGAACAAAGGGAACAGCCGGGCGGGGGGAGGGGGGGATGAGGGCTCAGTGTGGGGCGCAGGGAGGAGGCGGGGGGGCCTGGAAGTGGGTGGAGGAGGGGAGTGCGGAGGAGCTGGGATGGGGGGTGAGGAGGAGAGGGGGGTTGGGAGCAGGGGAGGGTTGGGGAGGGGCATTAGGTACAGTGAGGGAGGGGAGTGGGGTGCAGGGAGGCGCTGGGGTGGGGGAGGGGAGATAGGCGAAGAGGGAGCAGGGAGGTGGTGATACCGAGTCAGTGCTAGGGGTGCTGTGCTGTAGGGGGCAGGGCGGGGGCTCAGCAGGGCTGGCCCCATGGGGTGCTAGGGGGCGCTGTGGGGCAGGGGCGCTAGGGGGGCGCTGTGCTGTAGGGGGCAGGGCGGGGGCTCAGCAGGGCTGGCCCCATGGGGTGCTAGGGGGCGCTGTGGGGCAGGGGCGCTAGGGGGGCGCTGTGCTGTAGGGGGCAGGGCGGGGGCTCAGCAGGGCTGGCCCCATGGGGTGCTAGGGGGCGCTGTGGGGCAGGGGCGCTAGGGGGGCGCTGTGCTGCAGCGAGGGGCTGACTCTCCTCGTCCTGCGGTGGATGGGGCGGGGCCCTGACTGTCCCAAACTGGGGTTTAGAGCTGGGGCACCCCACGGCCTGCCCTGCTCCCGGCCTGTTTCAACCCCCCCACTGCCTCTCCAGTCCCCCCTGACTGTCCCCCACTTCCCCTCCATCCCCCCACTGCCCCTCCATCCTCCCCGACTGCCCCCCCACACTTCCCCTCCATCCCCCCACTGCCCCTCCATCCTCCCCGACTGCCCCCCCCACTTCCCCTCCATCCCCCCACTACCTCTCTACCCACCCACCCCCCCACTTGCCCTCCCTCTCCGAGTTCGGCGCTCTGCCACCCCCCAGTCCACCGCCCCCCCCCCCCCCCCGTGGGGCTGTGCTGTGCAGAGAGGAAGGCGACTTCGGTGACCCCAGAGCCGAAGGCAGCCGCGGCCCCTTCCCCTGCCGCTCCCCGTGAGGCTGGCTCTTGGAAACACCGAACCCGAGGTTCCTACCCACGGGCATGAGGGAGCCCCGAATAAACAGCCGCCCTGCTCCACCCCAGAGGCAGTTGCATTGCAGGGTTGAATGGGCCACGCGGGCAGGAAGGGGTTAACAGGCTACCCAAGGGCCAATCAGCCCAAACGGAGACACCTGGCAGGGAAGGTTTCAAAGGAAAAGCCCTGGGCAGGGAGGGAGGGAAGGAAGATGGAGCTGGGGGAGGCAGCTCTGGCCTAGTGGATCTCCTGGAAGACTGGGAGGCTCCCCGACTTGTTGTGGACTTGGGGGGCCCCTGGAACGGGCTGAGACCTCGCTGCAGGGCCGGGGGAAGAGCCACTGGGAAACTGAGGCTGAGTGGCTGCTGCGCTGCACCCTCCCCCCCCCCACAAGGGGGCGCTCAGGTGAGGCGGTTTCCCGAAGGGCAGGTCCTCGTGCGACACGCGCGTGTCACGGAGTCGCACCGACGCAAGGCGCCAGCACAGGGCTGGGGAGACGCCCTCCTGGGGTGGGAAAGTGGGGGGCACTTGGAGAGGGTGTGGTACCCGGGCGGGGGGGGGGGGGGGGCTGCTGATCAGTGACACTTGTTGCCTCCCAGCCCTGGTGCTTCACGGGGAGTTGGGATCCTCCTTCACTTCCTGTCCCAAACTATCCTGCACCCCTGTGGCTGTCAATCCGCTGCTCTGCTCCACCCCAGAGGCGGTTGCATTGCAGGACTGGATGGCACCTCTCCTGGGCTCCTCCGGGTGTAAAGGGGCTTTTCTCCCAGCCAGCCCCGGCTTTGCCCCATGGGCAGGGAGCCGGGGGGGGGGGGGGTCCCACCTTACCTGGCTCGCTGGAGTTGTCCCCGCTCTGTGAGGCGATGCCCCCGCTGGAGGGGCCCGGGGTACCCGAGTGGGTGGAGCCCGTCTCGTCGTGGTCTCGGATCCAGGAGTTGTTCTAGACACGGAGAGGGCAGCGTGGGGAGGGTTAGCCGGGCCGGGACCCCGCTGCTCCCTCTGTAATACTGCCAGGGGTCACTCCTGCCGGTCCCGTCTCAGCCCAGTGCCGGGGGGGGGGGCATGCCCAGCGACGTGAAGGGGCCGCAGATCTCAGCCGGGGGGGGGGGGGAGCTGGGCCGCCCCCGGCACAAGGAAGGGCCCCAGTCTGGGCTGCGAGGTCTGTGCAGCATCTGGCGCGGTGCGGCCTCGGATCCAGGAGGGGGAGAGTCTGGGCAGTGCCCAGGGCCACGGGGACCCCGGGGCTCGGTCTGGGGGGTTCTGGGCGGCGCCCGGGGCCACGGGGACCCCGGGGCTCGGTCTGGGGGGTTCTGGGCGGGGCCACGGGGACCCCGGGGCTCGGTCTGGGGGGTTCTGGGCGGGGCCACGGGGACCCCGGGGCTCGGTCTGGGGGGTTCTGGGCGGGGCCACGGGGACCCCGGGGCTCGGTCTGGGGGGTCCTGGGCGGCCCAGTCTCAGTTGGTGCCTTTAGTTGCTGCCACGTTCTCAACTCTCAAAGACCCTCTCACAAGACCAGACCCCTGGGTCGGGGGCGGTTCCCCGGGGGCTGGCCAGTGAGCTCCCGGAGCCGAGCTTCGACCCACAGCAATGGGGCCGGGGTGAGTGGGGGAGAGCAGGATTAGCCCCACCCCCACCCCACCCCTGAGCCACAAGGCGGAGGTTAAGGGCCCCAGTTTTGCCCCCAGGAGGAACGATACAGCTCAGGTTACATCCCCCCCCCCCATCCCTTTTGCCCTGGGCCCCTCTCACCCCCTCCCGTACATGTCCCCCCTCGTTAACCCCGGCTAGCTGATCCCAGGCCCCCCGGCGGAGCCTGGGGGTTAGAGGGGTTAAGGAGGGACAGGCTGCAGGGGGAAGGGGAACCTGACACGCGCCCCCCCAAGGAGCAGGGGAGGGAGGGGAGCAAAGGTCCCTCGTTAGGCGGTATTGACTCTGTAACCCACCCTCAGGGAGCGAAATTCCCGCTGCTCCTTTAAACTGGTGTCACTCCTGAGTGACTCCACACTCCCCCTAACAGAGCCTGGGATAGAACCCAGGAGTCCTGCCTCCCACCCACCCCTGCTCTAACCACTAGACCCCACTCCCTCTAACAGAACTGGGAATAGAACCCAGGAGTCCTGCCTCCCACCCACCCTTGCTCTAACCACTAGACCCCACTCCCCCTAACAGAGCCAGGGATAGAACCCAGGAGTCCTGCCTCCCCCCCCCCACTCCTGACCCCACTCTCTTCCTCCCCCCCCCCCCCAACAGCTGCCTGCTCCTGCATTTCCCGCCCTTCCTTCCTACCCCTATTCCAGCCCCCTCTGCCCCGTTAAGGGGGTGCTATTGGCCGATGGCGCGCAGAGCACTGGGCTGGCTCCGCGGGGCTCACGGCCCCTGTGGAGTTGGGGTCCCGCTTTTCCGCAAGTGCCGACAACTTGGTTCATTGCCTTGCGGGGGGGAGGGGGCTGCACATTAAACAGCCGCTTTGAAAGCAAAGAGCAGGGCCAGGTGTTCTCCGTCCCTAGCCTGAGCCCTTCCTCCGCCACCCACAGGGGAGGAGAGGAGGTTTGCAACGTGTGCCTGTGTCCGTGCAAAGATCACGCGTGTGCCTGTGTCCGTGCAAAGATCACGCGTGTGCCTGTGTCCGTGCAAAGATCACGCGTGTTGGCAGCGTGTGCCCAGGCACAGCCGTATGCATGATCTTTGCATGGCGCACACGGAGACACGGAGATCAGGCGTGTGTTTGCGGCGTCTGTGTCCTTGTGCGTGCACAGATTGCTGGGTGTGTCTGTCTCTGAAGTCGTGGGGGGGCGGGGGGATGTATTATGAGAGGTGACCCCTGCCCTAGGAGGGGACCCGCTACCAGGCCGGACCCGCCTGTGTCTGTCATTGTCCGAACCCCAAAGACAGATGGGTCAAGATGGGGGTGGGGAGGATGCTTCCCCTCCGGCTGCTCCCAAGTCTGGGCCTAGAATCAGGGATGGACTGGGGGGGGGGGTGTCTCTGCAGGGCCTTGATGCTGAAACTGACCCCAAATCAACCCCCCAGGGGAGTGGGTGGGGGTGAGGGGGGCTCCATCTAATTATAACAACAAAGTCCCGGCTGGGGATTTCTCCCTCCGCCCCTGGCGCCGTAGCCCGGGGGCATATTAAAAATGCAGCAGCGTTGCTATAGGCAAATGACAGCGCCGGTGCATTAGCAAGCGGGGGAGGGGGGAGAGCTGGGGGGGGGGCAGACACTCCCTTGTCTCCAGCCGGCGCGCACGCCCCACGGTCGTTAATGTTTCCAAGGCAGGAGGGGAGCAGGGGAGTCTGGCGTCCTTGGGATCTCCCCCCCCCCACCTCCCGATCCGAGCTCAGTCAGGACTCCGGGGTTACCTTCCCCGCTCTGTGCCTCAGTTTCTCCTCCCACCCCTTGTCTCCTTTGGAGCAAGGCCCGTCTCTCTCAGCGTATCCGCGCTGCACCCCGACGGAGCCCCCCACGCAGGGGTCCGGTCTCCCACCTGGTCGGAGAGGCTGGCGCAGGACCCTGTGAAGTCCTCCAGGTCGGATTTGGAGCCCCCGTCCCGGTCGTCGATCACCAGGTCGATGGGCATCTTCCCCTTCAGGCAGGTGATGTAGCGGTGGCAGAAATTGTCGCACAGGTCGTGTACCTGAGCCCCAGAGAGGAGAACCGTTAGGGGGCACGAGCCCAGCCGGCCAGGGGAGAGCCAAGGCAGCCTCAGCGCTTTCCAGCAGCTCCCACTCGGGCTTGCCCACCTGGCCCGGCGTCCCGTCTCCCCAGCCCTGAGAGGCAGGCTTCCCTACTGGTTAGGGTAATCGGCTCGGGCTCCTTGCGGCCCAGTCCCTGCAATCCCACCGGCCTCATTCCGCTCTTCAGGGGAGTGAGATGCTCGGAGGATCTGCGACCCGAGTCACTGTGCCTCAGTTTCCCATTGCTAAAAGGGGGCACAGAGGACTGCCTGACCCCGCAGCGGGCTGGGAGGATCAATACAGACCCCCGACCCCCGCTCTGCGCCGATCCGCCGAGGTCACGAATTTGCTACAACCCCCGAGCGCCTGACACTTGGATGTGTTAGCCCAGCTGGCTGTGCCGGCCCTCGCGGGGAAGACCCAGACAAGTCCCGCAGGGACAGAGGGCCAGCCAGCCGGGATCGAAACTCAGAGGCCATCTCCGGCGTCTGACCGCAACAGACACCACCAGATCCTTCAGGGGAAAGGGGGGGGAACCCCACCGTGGCAAACAGGGGGATAAGATCCCCTCCCCGCCCCGTGTTAGCTCTGCCCCGCAGCCCTCATCCGCAGAGATCAGCTAGATCCCTGAAGTAGGAGAGGGGTGGGTTTTTTGGAGGGTGTTTATTAGATGTATTATGGTAGCCCCAGGACACCCCCCACACACACCCGGTGCTCGGCCCTGTCCGGTATAGCCCAGTGTGCTAGGGGCTGCACAGACACTGAGCCAAAAAGACCAGCCAGGTGTGATGGGGGCGGGGCCCGGGGTCTCGATCGAGGCGGGGGGGGGTCTGTGTAGGGCCAGGTGTGATGGGGGCGGGGCCCGGGGTCTCGATCAAGGCGGGGGGGGGGGGGTCTGTGTAGGGCCAGGTGTGATGGGGGCGGGGCCCGGGGTCTCGATCGGGGGGGCTCTGTACAGGGCCAGGCGTGATGGGGTCGAGGTGTGTCTGCAGAGCCGGGCACAATGGGAACCCCACCTCGGCCGGGGGTGTTGTCTAGGTGTTGCCTCGGGAGAAGCCCAGAGCCCTGCCTGCCCTGGTAGGACCCCTCCCGGTGTATGTGGGGCGGGTGCTGTGGGTCCCTCCCCCGCTTTTCCTCTCTCCGGGCCCTTGGCTCCGAAAAGCCCCAGCTCCCGGCTTTCCCTTCCCTCCCCCACAGCCCCCTTTTATCCGCTCCCAGGGGGCGCCCGCCGCGGCGCTCAAAGGGTTAATCACCCCATTAACAAGGGGATTATCGAGTTAAAAACCGTGAGGGCGATTGTAGCTGTAATGAGCTCGTTACCCTGGTGGGCCAGGGACCATCCCCCTCCATCCCTCCCCCTTCGCGACTGCATCCTGCCTGGACCACGGAGCCACAACTGGTCGGCACGCCCGCCCGCCAATGGGGTTTTCTTTTCAACGCTGGACACACAAGTCAGAGGGGCCTGATTCTGACCCGGCTCCTCCCTCCTTCAGCGGCGTCACTCCCCGTTTACACCAGGGGGTGACTGGGGAGAATCCGGCCTACCGACTTCCACCGCTCCTCCCGCGCCGGGGTGAGCAGATCTCGCTACAGCGGCTCCGGGGAAGGGGTGGAGGGTCCGGCTCGCGCCCCTCTCAATGTGGGAAGCCCAAAGGGCCCGATTCTGATCTGGCTCCCTGTGCCAGGCGCTGATTTGGAATTCGGCCCTTGGAATAACGCCACAGGAGTGCGGGGATCTGAGTCCAGTTTAACTAACCCTCTAGCCCTGCGGTGGTGGATTATCCCTCCTCCCCCAGTCTGTTAAACTGATTTCAAACCGTTTCAATGGCGTGCGGGTTAGTGGTCGGAACTGGTGCAGTTAGATGTTGACGGGGCAAGATTTCTAATTCCTTAAAGTGCTGGAGAAGAGACCAGACCAATTCTGCCGTGATGCCAGCCAAATTCAGTCGTTCTCCACTGTCCTTGATTTTAAAGAACAGAAGAACGGCCGTACGGGGGTCAGACCCGAAGTCCATCCAGCCCGGTATCCTGTCTACCGACAGTGGCCAATGCCAGGTGCCCCGGAGGGAGGGAACCCACCCGGTAACAATCAAGTAATCCCTCTCTTGCCAGGAGCTACGTTGATTTACGCGAGCGGAAGGTCTGCCCCTGGTTTTTGTTTTGAAATCAAAAGATAAACCTCTCCCTGTTTCTTTAACAGCAGGGAGCTGCGGCCGAGGCTTGGATTACCCTGGTTTCAACAAGGACACACACTACGCAGGGCTTTGGCTCCCGGGGACTGCAGTATTGTCAGAACCAGCTGCAGCTACTGTGAATTAACAGAGGTAACAAAGTCCTGTGGCACCTTAAAGACTAACTATAAAGTTTTGAAGCATAAGCTTTCGTGGGCTAATACCCACTTCGTCGGATGCAACTTAGCCCACGAAAGCTTATGCTTCAAAACTTTATAGTTAGTCTTTAAGGTGCCACAGGACTTTGTTACCTCTGCTATTCCAGACTAACACGGCTACCTCTCTGATTCTGTGAATTAACAGAGTCTATTCGACAAAGCAGCGGCACCGAGGCAGGGCGGCTCAGTGGTTAGGGTGTCTCAGGAGACCGGGGTTTAGTCCCGTCTCTCCTACAGATCCCCTGTGTGATCCTGGGGGAAATCCCTTCCAGGGTATTTAAGCGCCTCATTCCCATTAACATCTAGGTGCCTATACACCTTAGGGGATCTAACCTGTGCCTCCGTTCCACCTCTGGGATAACAGCACCACTCTATCTCAGCAGGGAGGGGACATACACTGAGGATTGGGACGTGCCCAGAGGCTAGGGTGATGGGCCCCATGGACAGACTGACTGCTTAAAACCCTGCCTGTTCTGATCAGCACCCGCTAAGGATCTCGTCCACTGCAGGGACTGAAGTCAAAGTCCACCCAGGTGCGTAAAGAGTAGCGAGGTTCTGAAGCCGGTGCTTACTACCAAGCAGATGTTTCTATCCTTCTTCCACAAAGCATCAATCTGAATTCAAGGGGATCGGGCCTGGGTCTGTCCTAAGTCCCCAGTCCTATAAACACCACCGCCCCGTGAGAGTCACTGTATTCACCAGCGCAGCACGTCCATTGTAAATCAGTCATTGTTATGTGTAGTTCGGGAGTGTTGAGCAGCTACAGCTTTTGGGGGGGAGGGGGCTGCTGGCAATTCAAAATTTTAAAAAATTATTTTCTGTTGACCCGAACACAATTTTTCTTGGCACTTTTAGCTAATCCAAAGGCTTGGGGGGGAGGAAAAACCCACCTCTAACCAATTTTTTGTTTTGATTTTAGACATTTTAAAATAAAATCAAAGGAAAGGAAAATTCCAGCGGAAATGTTCCACCCCAAACAATCCAAACTCGCCGCTGAAAATGTCAAATCGAAACACTGTTTGTTTGTTTTAAAGAATTTTTCTTTTTTTCCAACCTAAACTACACTCGGAAATCGCCCTGCCTTCGCGAGATGCTCCAAGGCTGCTTCTTTTGGAGAACAAACTTTCGGCCGCAAAGTTTTGCTCAGTTCGAGCGAGGATCCCCCGGCGGGTTTCAGGCCTGCGTTGTGCCGGGCTGCGGGCGCTGTACATTTTTATGACTATTAGACGTGTTACAGGAGCTCAAGGGAGCACTGCTGACCCGCCTCCACCACACAGCAGAACCCCAGTGCGCCGGGAGCTGTACAAACGCAGAACAAAACAACAGCCCCTGCTTAGAGCTGAGCAAAACAATGATGGCGAAGAGTAAATTTGGGTTGAATTCGGGGAATAGTTTTATCGGGGGGGGGGGAGTGGGAAAAAGTCAAACCAGCTTGTTTAAGATTTGGCCAAAACATTTCATTGATATCCTTTTTTCAAACACCCGTTCATTAGTTTTCTCCTCTCTCTCCTGCCCGGCCTCTACTCTCAACCTGCCCCTGTCTCGCCGTGTGAAAAATGAAACCTCCGTGGGTCGTATCCGTGAAACAGGAGCGCAATCCCAAAGCCGGGATTCAGCCCCCGGGGGTTTAAACCCGTTTTATTGGGCCACTTAACGGCTGCACGTGGGACTTAGTGACGGGCCATGTAGCTTTCACCACGGCGCCGTTTGAAAACATCCGTTAGGAGGGGTCTGGCTTTTGCAGGACTTTCTCCTCGCGCCGATTATTTGGTTGGAGGTTCGTTTCTGCTGTCGTCGCATGAAACCTCAGATCCATCATCAAAGCAGCTGCGAACCGGCAAAACTAAGTTGCACCGTATTTAACTAACTGTTCCTTGTGATTTTTGCAATGGCTCCAGAGTATAGATTGGCTACAGCTCAGCAGAGTCACCGGGGCCAACTCCCCGACTGGTGTAAAACAGCGTGGCTGTATTGAAGTCTGCAGGTTCAATTCCCGCCTGGTGCAAACTGGCAGAACTCCCTTAAAATCAAGGGGACCAATCCTTAGCGGGTGCAAATCACCACTGCTCTATTTGAACCCAATGGAGCTCGGCACATTCAGATCAGCCGAGCGTCTGGCCTGTAAGGGATCCTTTTAGAGGGTTTCTTTTTGCTTTGTAATAAAACAGTTACAAATAATCCCCCTCCAAACCCGCGCTGGGGAGGGGGGAAGGGAGGAGAACGTGCCGATTTACCTTTTCTAATTCCAAGAGATGGAATCGCAGCACCTGGATTGACTGGATCATCTGTAACGAGAACACAAAAGAAAATCCGTTGGAGGAGGCCTTAGCTGCATCTCCGATAAGGGGTCAGAGCGGCATAAAGGAGCCAGACCGTAAACCAAACTCACAGAGCTGCTGCCCAAGGCTTATTTCATTTGCTGGCTGGATTATACCCAAATATTCACTTGGGGGGGAGCCTTTAATTTTCCACGTCTCTCCCTGGCCCGCCACATGAAACTTAACGAGTCTGATCTCTGCGGTTCGGGGCACGGTCACTTGAACCGGCCCACGCCCGTGCGATGTGAGTGAGACTCATTTGGCTCCAGTGTAAACGTCCAAAGTGACAGAGAATGAGGCCTAATAAATCAGTTACTCGTGAGGGGCTTGAAAGCCTTTCCGAGGGCAGAACCCGATCTGCGTTTCCTCGCCGTTGCTCCACGTAGCACAGGGGGTGAGTAAGGCCTGGCTTTTGAAAGGCCGCAGCACCTCCGTCGCATTTCCAAGACAGATTTAGCAGCCTACGTGCCATTTGAACACGAGCCGGCCATGCAACGGGGAGCGCGGCCCCGCCACCGCCCCTTTAAAAATCTGGGCCTTCATTCTTAGATTTAGGAAATTGATTAATTTCCCCCCCACACACACCCCATGCAACATCTTGAGCCTTTGATCCTGCTAAGACTTCACGCATGGGCTTAACTTTGCACACTGACAAAGTCCCAGGACAAGTCCTTATTGGGGAAAGCTTCCGTCTCTCGGGGACACGCTGAAAGACCCCGGATGAATAGGAATGCAAGCGTGAACGGCGGCTGAGCGGCCTCGATCACGCCCAGCGCAGAGCTCTGCAGAACTCGAGCCACGTTTAAGTGAAGATGAGTAGCCGCCAACGGGGAAAACGAAAGAAAAACAACCCAAAGCCAACCGGAACAGCCGAAAAGCCATTTAAAGAAACGACGAGTTGCATTGTACACGGAATTATCGTCGGTTTGTTTTTTAAAGTTTCTTACCAAATTATCCAGCTCAGGATTGGAAGAAAATAAAGGCTTTTCTGTCCTAATCTAGAAAGAGAAAGACACGGGCAATGCAGCACAAATCAAACACAGAGAGGCAAAAGGTTAGCACGGTTTAAAAAAAAATCTGGTTTTCTCATTTCTCCAGAACATAAAAAGAGAGGGGGAGAGAGAGAAAGGAATCTCTCTTTCCCCAGAGCTTCCGTGCCATCCCCACATGCCTATATATCACTCTAGGTCTGCCCTGTCTCTGTATTTTAAAATCTTCCCACCCCTGTTGCGGCCTAGCCCCTCCTATGCAAGATCATGTTTCACCCCATCCCCTCTTTAAAAGTCCTCCCGAGCAAGCGTTGCTCTATCTCTCGCTATGTATAATTTTTAAGCACGACCCAGCCTCATGTATTCTCATGGCCTGGCCAGGGCACGTCTGCAAACGTAGGATCAACACAGGGATTTTTGTTTTGGTTGGTTTTTTGGCAGTGATTAAGATAGCAGCTGGGCCTGATTTGCAGAGTCTGATTCAGCGCTGGGTCTTCCAAGTAGTTCCCCGAATTGAGCCACTGCTCGGTGGATCTTACCCGGCGGGGGGGGAACGCTACAGCGCCTTGGGCCCCAGCGTTGGCACGGCCGCCCGGCGTTCCTCTGGTCTCCTGTTTTTCCTGCTTTGCTCCCTCCAGACTGGCCCCCCGCCGGCGCCAGACACTGACCTGTTTGGCGAAGACGGCGATGTCCTCGTTGAAGGAATCGGAGGAGCAGACGTCCCCGCCGGGGTAAGAGCCCGAGGTATCCCTGGGGGAGCAGGTGGCCAGCTCACACTTCTCAAAGACCAGGGCCAGCAAGGGGAACAAGGGATGCCTGCCACACAGAGGTGAGGTTAGAGCCGGACACGCGAGGGGCGAGGCACAGGGATTATGCAGTCCAGACACCCCGCCGATCGGGGCTTAGGGAAGAATACGTTCGCCCGTGTATCCCCGCCAGCTCACGGAGGGAGGGAGGCAGGACAGGTCCCAGAATCTGCCTCTGCCCCCCGAAATCTGCTGCCCTAGAGGTAGAGCGGCCTCTGCTGGCTGGGGCCCCATAACCTCCTGAGTCCTGGTGCGACAGCCCCACTGGCACTATTGCAGCCAGGCTGCTGCACCGGCTTGCACGCGCGTGCACAAACGCCAGGCAATCCGTGCAGACGCACGCCCCCCACCTAGGCCGTGCAAATGTATACCCAGCCCATGTGTCACACGCAATGTGCAACACACATACACCACCTGTGCCCCTCTGTACAAATATCAACACACACACACACACACACACACTAGTCATTCATGCTCACGGGTCCCTTTTGTGGGGTGTACAAACAAAAATAGACACACACGCCCATGTTCTATGCAGTGTAATTTGTGGCCATGTCTCTCTCAGGATATTAGAGAGAAGAGGCTGGGGAGGTAATATCTGTTATTGGACCAACTTCTGTTGGAGAGAGGGACGAGCTTCCTCGGGTCTGGGGAAGGTATTCAGAGCTCCCCCCTCTTGTCCTAGGACTGATGAGGTGTTACTGGGCCACGCGCTCTCTTGACTGCTAACTCCTTCCACCAACCAATCGGTTCCACCACGCTGTGATGCTCGGAGGACGTTTCCCAGACCCGAAGAGCGCTCGCCTCCCTCGTCCGCACGAGTTGGTCCAAGAAAAGAGATTCGCGCCCTCGGACGTGTCTCCCTAACCCACCCAGGGGGTGATATCCGCAGGGGTCAGTGTGAGCATCACGTACAACCTCCCGGCTGCACAATTTAGAACACATGCTGGGGAATAAAAGACGCTGTCGCACAGAGGCGTGCACAATGTGCAACACATGTGCAAGGCCCCCTCTGCACCCAAGTATGGACACACCCACAATGTATCCCGTAGCCATAGAGTCTAGACAAGCCAACTGCTGTTCACATACCCGTGGGGTGCAAGAGATTATCTCTGCAACACATTGTGCAGAAGTGTGCAAACAAAGGCTGTAAATACTAACACTGTATGTGACTGTTACACACGCACACCCACTCAAAGGGTAGTTATACTCACACTGGGACGGCATTAGTGTATAGACACACACAGAGCAAATACGCAAACAGAGGACCACAATCCATGGGTGTCGATGGCCGTAGACCACAACAGGGCATGGAATTAGGCTGAGCAAAATTAGATGTTTATGTTCTAATAATTCCAAGGTTGATTTTTAAGCATTTCCCCCTGTTTTAATTTAGTTTAAAGGGTTGTCGTCGGGGGAATGGGGGACGGGGGAGCGTCCGGCCATCACTATTTAATGGCTGTCCATGCGGAGATTCGAAAAGCTTTTATAATCGTGAAAACGCGACCATCCATCCCATGTCAAAACAGCCAAAGTAAAGAAACTCTAAGCAGTTCGCAAGTTGCCTTTCTCCTTTGCTGGGCTGAATGTTTCAGCTTTTAATCGCTGGAAATATTTTGTCGGTGCATGAGGTGCAATCAACGTTTCTGATGAAATATCTAATCCTTCCCAGCCTCCACAGAATACAGATAGTGCCTATGTAGTGTGGGAATATTGTAGACAGTATGTGTAGGAATTGTGTGTACATCATACACAGAGTAACATTCCTGGTGGGTACAGAGATAATACACAGACACAAGGGAGAGTGTTAAAGGGTGTATACATGCAGCGTATATAAGATACATGAACGTTAGCGGATCTGGGGGAAGAAGAGATTTTTCTCCGTTCCTGGGCAGCTTTCTTTGAGCGTTGTGTTTGGGAGGGAATCGTTCTGAGCCAAAGGTTTTGTTGAAAAGTTGTTCTGACCGATTTTGGAATTTTAAAAGAAAATTGAAGAAAACTTCGAAACACAAACCCAGTGGAAACTGCCCCATACAAAACGTTTTGGTCTGGAAAATGTCAGCCACACAAAGGGGGCTGTTGTTAGGGGATCTACACACGGCTGGGGGTGACCTTTGCGTGTGCGCACACACTAATACACACGGGATGACATTTCAAGTGTGTCCAGACACACACACCCTTGTTACACACTGCACGGGCAGAGACCGAATTTAACCTACGTGCATCCTCCGGACACGCACGCCCCTTAGCCATGCGACATGTCTCGTGCTACTGGGAAAAGGCACCACAATTTCTTTCCTCGATGTGCCCATTAGTGTAGCTGGACTGTGGTTCCTTTCTGGATCAGAACCGGCACCACTTCAGATAGACCCTGGCGTGAGCGGGTAACACTCACGGCTGGATGTCCTGGCTTGGGACCAGTCTCCTGTGGGGTCTTTGCCTGGGGAGAGGGGAGCTCAGAGGAGGCAGGGAAGGGGTGGTTTGTGAATGGGAGGGGCGAGCTCTCTCCATTGCTCTGGGTTCGTACAGCTCCAGGCGCAAAGGGGACACAGTTTCTATAGGTCCCTGGGAAGCCACCATAATATGACTGATACATTAATAATCAACCTGCATGTAAGGAGCAGGAGCCTGGGAGTATGAACCGGAGGGTGAGGAGAAGGGGAAAAGCATGGAAAGAAAATTAGAGGAGAAAGGGAAGAAGAAAAAGAGAAAACAGAGAAATACACAAAGTACAGAAAACGTACGTATTATCCACACAATCCCTCTCTATCCTAGGGGTGCACTTTGCGTAGTACAGGAAGGATCATAATTCACAGGAATGCACAGACACGTACATATTGTGTATATATCCACACACTGGTGCAGATCCATATAACATGCACCCGCGTTGTACAGAGTAGAAAGGCAGAGAGCGTGTACACGGTGTATATTTTTACATTGAAAATACTATATTCTGCTTGTGCAAATATCCTATGTAAATAGCTTATGTGCCCGGGAATATTTGTTTGTGTTTGCACCGTGCAGCAGTATATAACACGTACAGCCATATTCCACACAGCGCGGATAGGGGTTGGTGCATATAAATGCCCTGTGGTCTGTAAAACTAACGCACAAGCGTTACATAAGATACACAAAAAGACTGGGCGAGAGGATCTCAGCATTGCACACCACAGTGTGTTTAAACACACAAACACATATATTGACTTGCAATGACCTATGCTCCCAAAACTGACATGCAAATAGATTTTGATGGGGAGTATATCTCCTTTAATATGTTTGTGTGGGTTGGCATTATACCCTGCTGTGTGTTTCTACACACAGACACACCCGCACAGCAGCCTAGAACACCGACCCACAAGACACATGCTAAAAAATCTACTCACACTCAGTCTACACAACGCAGGCACCGTGGGTAGTGTTAGTATGCATGGAAGATACCAGTTCGGATTTGACTTTTCCGCCCCTCTGTTGAATACGCGATATATACGCGATACAGACAGCAGCCCTGTGGCACGGTCTGCGTGTGTGTGGACAGGTACGCAAGTCCCAGATTTATACAGCCTCCGGGATCGTAAACCGACCACTAACTTCCCGGCAGCGACCCCATGTGAGGATCAGGCCCACGCTAGGAAATTCCCGTTAGTTCTAGATTTAACACCACCCCACTGTTAACACAACCCCCAGCCCCACCTTGAAATGTGCAGTGAAGACACACGCACAAAGGCTGTGTCCTGTACCCGGTGTCTACACACGTACACACACAGGCCCGGTGTACTACTGATGTGCGTACACACACACACACAGAGCGCAGAGATCATTTACACACTTGAGAAAACGGCTGCTTACGCAGACATTGACACGAGAGCAGTGGGTGTGTGAAGAGGTGTGCAACGCTACCATGGGGCAATGCTTGGCGCTCACTGTACACTCCCAAACACAAACCCACAATGCAGGGTGCAACAGAGATTTGGGCCTAGAGAACTGCTGCCTGTCCAAACCAGTCTGCACATCTACATACAGTGTGCAACATTCATATACTGTGTGTGTGTGTGCGTGCGCATGTATGAGACACACACACACACACATCTTGCTCACTGTGTATAAATATCTATATACACAGCATGACATACACACACCCACTGTGTAACATAGAGAGAGACATCGATACAAAACTACTCTATATGTACATATACCCAGTGTGCCACATTATTACACACATCACAGTGTTGCTGCATACACACACACCTACACACAACGACCCACAAATGAATGCAGATACACACGTACTATACCCAGGGTGTAGCTAAAGAGCCAGAGAGGCGCTGTGTATATAACAGCATATTAAGGGGAGATTTTTAAAGATATTTAGGCACCTAACTACCTTTAAAAACCCATTTACGCCGCACGTATAGCTAGAGCTACCCACAGACACTCTCTCTGTGTGTGTATATGTCAACACTACACACTTTGTAGCTGGCTCTATAGAATAGACCCAGAATGTTGTCTCCCCACACACCATGCTGGCGGTTTAATCCTTTCCATGCATGTAGCCCAGTTGGGCCCAGGGTATTAGCAAGACAAGGGTGGGACGGAAATGGATTTTGCTGGACCAATTTGAGACAAGCTTCCCCAGGGCCCATGCAATAGAGCAGCGAAGGCACCGAGTGTAATAGATCAATGAGATCGCCCTGCGGATACAAAATAGACACGCAGGATGCATGCATACGCCATACAGACCCCCTGCTTCGTAGGATGACCAGACCGCAAGTGTGAAAAATCCAGACAGGGGGTGGAGGGGCATAGGCACCTATTTAAGAAAAAGCCCCAAATATCAGACTGTCCCTATAAAATCGGGGCATCGGGTCACCCCGCTGATCAGGGACGGTCCAGGGCAGGGGCGCTCAACCTTTTCCAAACTGCACCCCATTCAGGAGTCCGGTTTGTCTTGGGTCCCCGCAGGCTTCCCCTCGCTTCAAAACGACTGGCTTCCAAAACCAGACGGAAGAATACAAGTGTCACCGCTACCCGACTGCTGACAAAGGCCCGACTCTCTCATTGTTACCATAGAATTATAAAATAAATCCCTCGGACTCTCCATATTGTACTGTCCCGTACACAGAGCAGCTACGGGGAAAGTCACTGTGTGAAATGTTAGTGTGTACGGACTTTGCCAGTGCTTTTTACGTAGCCTGTTGTAAAACTAGGCAAATCTCTAGATGAGCTGATGTCCCCCCGAAAGCCCCCTGTGTACCCCCAGAGGGACGGGTACGCCTGGTTGAGAGCCGCTGGCCTAGGGCGGCTTGGTCCCGCATCAGCGCGGGGCCTTACATTGTTGTGATGGTTTCTATATCCCCAATCACACACGTATCTATTATCCACACCCACACACATCCAGATATATCCACGCAGGCCAGAGCGGCGCTCTCCCCCTCTCTCTCCCGCTCCATCTAGACCCACACTGTGCGTTCCCACCCGCTGCACAAGTTCACCCAGCATATGCTATGTAAATATTTGCAGCCAGCATAAGCCATGTTATCTCCTAAGTGTGTCTCTCCCTCCTGGAACTTGAGCGCTGGCGTGTGGGCCCCGCCGCCCAGCCGAGAGCCTCCACAGAGCCCACCAGTAGAAACAGCACAGAGTTGTACATGAATACAGCCTCCGCGCTGGCAAAGGGGTACACACGCGTTTGGGGGGGGGAGAGGGGCATTCTATGCCCCTTGGGGCAGGAAAATAGTTTTGCTTCCCTGCACCTAGAAGTGTTCCCACCGAGCCGGGACGGCAGACTTTAACGCCCCTGGTAGCACCCGGGCCCTGTTCCTCCAATAGTGACTGGGACATCTTTGGGGGTAGGGGAAGAAGGGGTCCCGGGTGGGCTGTTCTTTGCAGTTGTCTGTCCTTTCTGTTCTCCGCGTTGGCTGCTGACCTTATTCAGAAGGGAGCTATTTCTCACTCTTTCCCTCCTGGCTGTTGCCTTCTATTTCTCCGTTTTATTTTCTCTCTTTCCCTCTTTCTCTTTCCTGTCCTTCTCCCTTCCTCCTCCTGCTTTCCTCTTTCTGTCCCCTCTTTCCCTCTTTCTCTTTCCTGTCCTTCTCCCTTCCTCCTCCTGCTTTCCTCTTTCTGCCCCCTCTTTCTCCTCTGTGTTTTCGCTCTTTCCCTCTTTCTCTTTCCTGTCCTTCTCCCTTCCTCCTCCTGCTTTCCTCTTTCTGCCCCCTCTTTCTCCTCTGTGTTTTCTCTCTTTCCCTCTTTCTCTTTCCTGTCCTTCTCCCTTCCTCCTCCTGCTTTCCT
The DNA here is from genome assembly GCA_032164245.1 of Sternotherus odoratus. NCBI lineage: Eukaryota > Metazoa > Chordata > Testudines > Kinosternidae > Sternotherus > Sternotherus odoratus. The sequence goes on from JAVMKO010000043.1 coordinate 12,173,193, forward strand.
CTTTCTGTCCCCTCTTTCTCCTCTGTGTTTTCTCTCTTTCCCTCTTTCTCTTTCCTGTCCTTCTCCCTTCCTCCTCCTGCTTTCCTCTTTCTGCCCCCTCTTTCTCCTCTGTGTTTTCTCTCTTTCCCTCTTTCTCCTTCCTGTCCTTCTCCCTTCCTCCTCCTGCTTTCCTCTTTCTGCCCCCTCTTTCTCCTCTGTGTTTTCGCTCTTTCTTTCCCTATTTTTCTCCACCTTTCCCTTGTCTCCCTAGAAACGTTGTGTCCAGCGGACCCCAGCTAGCAAATCCACGTCCGACACCTCAGCAATTTTTCCACCTCTTTCCGCCTTCCCCAGGGACAGTTATTCCCCGGGGCTGGGTTTGGGTTTCAGGAGGAGGCTGTGTTAAATAAAGGTCTGTTGCCTGTCCCTCTCCTTCCCTTCCCTCTCTCCCTGTCTTGCATTTCTGGCCTCACCTGTAGAAAACCTCTGGACTTTCTCTTTCAAAGAAATCCAGCCCTGTCTCTTCTGAGGCAGCCTTTTCTCCTGCCCGGAAAGGCACCCCCCTTCTCCAGCACTGACCCCCTACGTCTGGGGCCGGAGCCCAGAACGCGACAGGGACGGGGCCTGCCCCCTGGTTTGGGCTAAGGTGCCGAACTGCGGAGCAATGAGAGACCAGGACCCCAAAGTGCTCACACCAAGCCGAGAACAACTTCCTCTCCCTGGGCCTTCAAAATCAGCCCCCTCGCCAGGGTCCCCGGCCGCACTTTTCTCTCCTCCACTTGGAGCCAAACTTTGCTCCTTTATTTTTAACCTGATTTAAAAAATGACACGCCGGCCTTTTCCCTCTCAAAGTGCCCTTTGTCTTGTCTGGGGTGGGTAAATCTCACTCCTGGAAATTACTAGGATGACAGGCGGAGAGAGATTCCCCCTTGGAATACAGGGTTCGAAGCAAACAATGCCCCCCCCCCCCAAACTGGATGGAGAGAGACAACAGACAGAAAATGGCTAGACAGACGGACAGACAGCGCCAGTCCTGCAAGAAATTAGACTGAACCAATGCTCAGAAATCTAGGGCCACAAATTACACACACACACACTTACACACACACTGAACCAACGCTCAGAAATCTAGGGCCACAAATTACACACACACACACTTACACACACTTACTGAACCAACGCTCAGAAATCTAGGGCCACAAATTACACACACACACACACACACACACACACTTACACACACACTGAACCAACGCTCAGAAATCTAGGGCCACAAATTACACACACACACACACACTTACACACACATTGAACCAACGCTCAGAAATCTAGGGCCACAAATTACACACACACACACACACTTACACACACACTGAACCAACGCTCAGAAATCTAGGGCCACAAATTACACACACACACACACACTTACACACACACTGAACCAATGCTCAGAAATCTAGGGCCACAAATTACACACACACTTACACACACACTGAACCAACGCTCAAAAATCTAGGGCCACAAATTACACACACACACACACTTACACACACATTGAACCAACGCTCAGAAATGTAGGGACACACACACACACACACTTACACACACACTGAACCAACGCTCAAAAATCTAGGGACACACACACACACTCTGTCTCTGAAAGGGAGAGGTACAGATAGTCCTGCCAGCCCTGAAACTGACCAGAGCCTAGTAGAAATCCAGGGATCCCCGGTACTTCGCTGGCTAGAGACAAATCCTCCCCCCCAAAGGGAGCCAGACAAGGCCTAGGTCCCGATAAAACAACCCCGAGGCCTCCCCCCGCACCAGACACACAACTCGCTTCTCCCAGACAGCCCGGGCCAATCCCCCTCCCCCCCAGGCCCTGGGACCCCCCGTCCCGCGGCCGGAGCCCAGCCCCGGCTCCTTACCCGTAGATCTCGTCCTTCTCCCGCTTCAAGGCGTCGCTGTTCCCCAGCCCCGGGCCCACGCCGGCCCGGTGGGCCGCCCCATAGGGAGAGCTCAGACTCCGACCCGAGTGGGGCTCCCCGAAGCCCGGCAGAGCGACTCCGTCCATGGCAGGGTAACGCGCCAGGTCATTGTACTGCAAGGCAGGTGGAAACGTGGAAAACAGGGGGGGGGGGGGGGTGAGCCAGGGAGCCAGCCCCGCCGGCCTAGCGCGCGGAGGAAGTGGGGGGGCGGGGGGAATGTTTTTGGCACCCAACCCCCCCTGCACGCTCCGATCCGGGGAGCCGGGGCAGTCCTGTGGGCGCGGCCCGGCGCCGAGGCGGACTCGGAACCGGGGGGGGGGGGGATTTTACCACGGCCCCGAGCTCCCCCGAAAGGGAAAAACCACCCCCCGGCGTGTGTCTTGTGTTGCGAGGAAGCGATCGCCCGGGGCTGGGCCGCTCGAGAAGCGGAGAACCAGCCCCCCGTCCACACAGCGCGGGGGTCGCCTTGACTTGATCCCCAGCCAGGACTGGGCTGGAAAATCCGATAACCGACCGCGCTGCCCCCGATCCCGACCCCGCTCCTCGGTGAAACATTTCGCGGATTAGCTCCCGCGGCGCCGGTCATCGCGCCCCGGCGGCTTCCCCCAGCCAATTTTCCTGCTAAATCTGTTACTTTCTCGCCCTGGAACGAGCCGATCCGATTCCCCCGACCCCGGTACCGCTTCGATCCGTCCCCCCCCCCCGGGCCGGTTCCCCGCCGATCTCCCGGCCTCTCGCCTCGTTAAAACAACTTTCTGTTCTTTTCTTGCCCGCCTCGCCCTCCAGCCGGGATTTCCCCGCCCTGGAGCGGGACTTCGGGGGATCGGACCCGAAGAGATTTCCCGATTTATTTCCGAGGAGGAGAATCCGGATTAAAAATCCGAGCGAGCCGCCAGCTCGGAGCTTCTCGCTTCAAAACCTTCCCTCTTCGGCTCCCTGGAAAGAAACTTTTCACCCCCCGATGTCGGTTTGAGGAGCAATAGAAAGAACCGCTCCGTCGCTTTCTTTAAACGACTTCTCGAGTGATCCTCTATGAACCCCGTTTTACCTTCCCCGGACTTTCAACGCGCAGACAATGGGCTCTGAACCGATCCCACCAGAACCGCTCTTCTCCCCCTCTGCGCACCCAATTCAAGCCATTTTGAGTCCCCCTCGGCCGGCTGGAGGTTGGGGACTTTGGGGGGAGCGGGGCGATTTCTCTCTCTCTCTAATCCAAGGCTCCGGTTTTTATGAGCAGGAGGGAAAACTGATTTCACCACGTTTCCCTGCTTTTAATTCAATCGACACCGAATTCCTGGGCGCTCTGGGAAGTCGCTGGGAGTTTGATTCGCTGTTCCCAGGGCTGTTTAGCCGGTTTTCGCTCCCGGGGCTTGGCACCTCGTAACGCGGCTCAGCAGTTTGATGTGCCTCGTTTTATTTTAATTTCTCTTCCCAGAGTTTCAGGCATTTCCAGGGCGCGCGGGTCTTTTCTCCTCTTATTTCTCCTCCTGCTTTTTCGGGACAAACGTTTCTCTCGCCCATGGAACCTGAACTCCGAGAGTCGGGCTTGTTCTCAAGTCTTGGTGAAGTGACTAGGGGTTTTTAACGCTGGCATTAGCTTCCCCCCCGTGTTTAGACGGAGAGGGCTAGTGTGTATTTTAACAGCTGCGCGGGTATTTTAGAGCCGCTGGTAAGATACAGAATTTGGTGGCTGATCCTGAGACATATCCAGGGGATTTCAGACGAGGGGGAAAGTCTTTCGGGAAACGGTTGCTACATTTCTAACAACGGGGCAGATTAAAGCCACGTTAACTGCGGGCGCAGGGCACCAGAACAACTTCCCCGCACCCCGCCGAGAGGATCCGCGTGGAAAAGAAGTTGTAAAAACTTCACAAACCCAGCCCCGAGTCCCCCCCCCCCCCCCCCCGCGACACGTAAACCCGCCCCAGCGCCCGGAGCCGGGTCCGCCGACCCTGCCGAGAGCGGGGAGCGTCCAGACCGGCGGGGGCAGAGAATACAACCGATCCGGGGGTTGTATCGACACATCGCGGGTCTCCCCCCGCCGAGGACCGGGAGAGCGCAGCTAAGCAAACCCCGGAGGACGCACACGGAGCCGGGCGAAGAGACAACGCGACAAGGCTCCCAAGATCCCGGTTCTGCCGGGCTAACAAACTCCGACTAGCCGCCCCGCTCTCTTTTGAAGGGGGGGTATTCAGAGCCCCCCCCCTTCTCAAATCCCAGATCCGCTTCCAAAAGCCCCTGGATCAACCCGACCCCCCGGGGGGAGCGGGGACCCCCAGACCTACCCTTTGTGCCATCGGATGCTTGGGAGGTTCAGTCCGAGTCAGGGTGCGGGGTCCTCCCCCCTCTCTCTCCTTAGGAAGCGACTGGGGGGCGAGGAGCCAAGATCTCCCCCCCCCCAGCTCTGTGTCCGAGCTGCTGCAAACAATTCAATTCTCTGGGTGGGGGGAGCGGGGGGGGGGGGTCTCCTCCCTGGCTTCGTTAACCCTGGTTCAGTGCTGGCCAGAAAGCGACTGCAGAGAGGGAAGGCATGGGGGGGGGGCTGGAGAAATCGGGGGGTGGGGGTGGAGAAAGCGGGGGGGCTGGAGAAAGCTGGGGGGTCCTGGAGAAAGCTGGGGGGCTGGAGAAACCTGGGGGGGCTGGAGAAAGCGGGGGGGTCTTGGAGAAAGCGGGGGGGCTGGAGAAAGCGGGGGGGTCCTGGAGAAAGCGGGGGGGGGTCCTGGAGAAAGCTGGGGGGCTGGAGAAAGCGGGGGGGGGGGGTCCCGGAGAAAGCGGGGGGGGGCTGGAGAAAGCTGGGGGCTGGAGAAAGCGGGGGGGGTGTGTCCCGGAGAAAGCGGGGGGGGGTGTCCCGGAGAAAGCGGGGGGGGGGGTTTGCAGGGGATTTTCCCCTCTCTTTCTCCCCAGCAGTCCTCAGCCCGCCTCAGCTGTCCATCATCAAGTCTTCCGCGCTGTCAAAGGCAGAATGACTGATGATCCTTAAAACCCCCCGCACCCTGGTGGTGCTGGGCTGGACGGGGGGGGGGGGCTGGGGAGGGGGGGCGATGGAGCCGACACCCCCCTCCCGGAGCACTCTGCTGCTTTCCTCCCCCCCCCCGTCTCCGCCCCCCAGTCCCCTGCCCAGGGGAGATTTCTCGCCTTCCAGCGGCGGGGGGAGGAAGCTGGAAAGGGGGTGGGGGGGACCAGATCTCTACAGCCCCCACCCCCTTCACGGGATCAGCCCCCACCCCAAAAAGCTCCAGCGCACGGGAGGGGGGAGGGGGGCAGGTCTCCGGGTCCCTCCCCGGGCGGCGGCGGCGGAGCCGGGCCGGGGCTGGCCGCGGCCGGAGGAGGAGGAGGATGGAGGAGGAGAGAGGAGGATGCTCTGTCCGCCCAGCCCCGGGAGCTGTGAGCACATCCGGAAGTGGAAGGGGCTTTTTCCTTAACCCCTGCCTGGCTCCCGGCTCGGAGGCGGATCCCCCCCCCCCCCCCAGCTTCTCCCCCCCCCCCAAGTTCCTCTTCCTCCTCCTCTTCCTCCCCCCCCCCCTGATTTCTCACTCCCCGCCCGCTGCTGCTCCCGCCGGCCCCATCGCCGGCTCCCAGGGTGTCTGTCTGTCTGTCCCCATATCCCCCCCCCCCGGCTCCCAGGGTGTCTGTCTGTCCCCATATCCCCCCCCCCCCGGCTCCCAGGGTGTCTGTCTGTCTGTCCCCATATCCCCCCCCCCCTCCGGCTCCCAGGGTGTCTGTCTGTCCCCATATCCCCCCCGGCTCCCAGGGTGTCTGTCTGTCCCCATATTCCTCCCCCCCTCCGGCTCCCAGGGTGTCTGTCTGTCCCCATATTCCCCCCCCCCGCTCCCAGGGTGTCTGTCTGTCTGTCCCCATATCCCCCCCCCCCGGCTCCCAGGGTGTCTGTCTGTCTGTCCCCATATCCCCCCCCCCGGCTCCCAGGGTGTCTGTCTGTCTGTCCCCATATCCCCCCCCCCCCCGGCTCCCAGGGTGTCTGGCTGGCTGTCCCCATATCCCCCCCCACCCCCGGCTCCCAGGGTGTCTGTCTGTCTGTCTATCCCCATATCCCCCCCCCCGGCTCCCAGGGTGTCTGTCTGTGACTCCTCCCACGGGTCTCTGTCTGTGTCCCCCCCCCCCCCCCCATGTCTGGCTCTCACTGGTGTATGTCTGACCCTTCCCCATACCTCCTCCCCCACCCCCGCTCTGGCTCCCACTGGTGTCTGTGTCCTTTCCCTGCCCATCCCCCCTCCCCCGGCTCCAATGGGTGTCTGTCTGTCCCCTATTCTAGCTCCCACTGGTGTCTGTCTCCCTGTCCCCCAGTCCACCTGATCCGCTGTCCCCCCCCCCCCCGCCCGCCTTTCAATCCAGCGCACCCTGGGGCCGACCGATTTCCATTTACCACCAGAACCTGGGGACTGGGCCCCAGAGGTTGCTGTATTTTTATTCTTATAATCCCATCGAGTTTGTTAACCTCGGGGTCCCGCTGCCTTCTCGGGGGCTGCGCTGCGGTTTTCCCTCCTCGGGGGGCTGCGTGGGCCCGGTTATCCCCCTCAGCCTTATCACCAATGTCAGGCCTGGTGCAAGTCGTGCGGGGGCCAATTCCCCTCGTGTGGGGCCAGGGAGACACGCAAAGACAAGGAAGGGGGCCTTGCCGTACTGATCTGCCAGGACCTCACCGCTTTCCTCCGCAGAGCACAAAGCGCTTTGTTCCCAGGTTACAGATGGGGAAACCGAGGCCCAGAGCAGAGGAGACGACAGGGCATCATCCAGGGGCAGAGGGGTCTCGAATACAGCTCTCCCCCCTGTGGTACAGTCACGGGAAAACAAGCTTAGCTCTTTTGGCCTCCTCTGCGTCTACATGGGGGGCCCTTTAAGAGGGAGAAGGGCCCTTTCCTGGTCAGCTGCCTCCCCATTAGGCCTCAGCGGCGGCAGCTGGGCCATATAAGCTGGGAAGCTGGCTGAGGGAGACCTGGGACTAGCGGACAAAAGCTGCAGGAATGGGGTAAAGGTGCGTTGCTGGCGCTCAGGAGACCGGGCGGGAGCTGGGATCCCCAGCGCATTGCAGGAAGGACTGAGGGGGGAGAGCCCGCGGGGGCCAGAACCCGGGAGGGGAAGACAGGAGGGGACCCCCCCCCCGTCTGGTTTCACCATGCCCTCCCCTGGAAGCTCTGATGCTGATGGAGCCAGGATACTGGGCTGACCCCCACTTGCAGGAGACCCACCGGGGGGGGGGGGCTCCGGGAGAAGACTTGGCTCTGGGGCTGTCTGGAGAGATGGGGGGGGGGTGGATGAGTCTCAGGGGGGATTCCCCAATGCACACACTGGGTTGCTTCCCAAACTCCTGCACAGACCAGGCCCAGGCGCGGGGGGCGCGGGTGGGCCCGGGCGTCGTGCGGTTTGGTTTGTGCTCTGGGCAGTTCCTGGCGATTGTCACCGCGTCCGCTGATTCCACCTGCCTTCGCACCGCGCGCACCCGGGTGTCAGCGTGCAGACACGTCTGCCTGGGAGAACCCACACACGAGTCCGCGGTACGCAAAAGAGAGCCCTGGATCGTGCCGAGTTTAAGGCCGCCTGGAGCGGTCTGGTGCCCTCCCAGAAGGTCACATTCAGCACAAACTCACCCTCGTGAAAGCCGGCAAACCCAGGGTTGAATTACCCGCCCACCCAACGCTCACTCGGCCCCCCCCCCCTGGGAATTACCTGCAGCCGCCGGGTTAGGTGTGGCTAGGCGGGAATTCATTGGAGCAGCTCGGAAGAGTTGCGATGGGGACCGAATCCCTGGTTTCTGTACCATGATCTCCAGCCCTAGATCTCTGCGTGCCTCACTCTCTCTCATGCCGTTAACACGGCAAACCCACAGCGAGGCTGTGGTGCAGAGGGGGAAACTGAGGCAGGCAAATGGTTTGAACCCATCTAGGGTGGGGGAATTGACCCCAGCTCTTACGCATGTTTAGTAGTGCCTGGCCCATCACTCCCGCGCCTTGGTCCGCTGGGACTCGGGAGAGCTGGGCCGTATTGCCACGGGGTTTGGGTTTTTAGTGGCTTAACAGTAATCCCAGCCCCCCTGCGTGAGGCTTGGCACAGATGCAGAATGAGAGGCCAGACCCCGCCCCGAAGAGCTCACACCAGAAAGACACTAACAGGCTGCGGGCTGGTTGGCTTCCATAGGCCGACCCAGTGGTTGAAAGAAGCTACTGCCTGTGATTCGTGCAGTTGGCAACAGGGGGCGCCAGAGAGAGAGAGTCCGCTAGCTAGACAAGACAAAGGGTGGGAGGGGAAACTGAGGCAGAGAGCAGGGGCATGAGTCGCCAAAGGTCAAACAGGGGTCCCCTGACATCCCTAGCCACTGCATCACGTGTTCCGTAAAAATAACCTCTCCTTGGTTCGTTTGGCCTCTAAATTGTCCATGTCTTCAGGGCTGCCTCTTGTTGTGGTATGTACAGCACCTGGCGCAGGGCCAGTTACTGTGATAATTATTTCATACCACTTGGGGGAAACTGAGTGGTCCAAATTTGGGATTATTTGACCACAGGGGTCCTGAGATACAGCCTCGTAAGTATATAAGAACAGCCGTAGTGGGTCAGACCAATGGGGTCCATCTAGCCCAGTACCCTGTCTTCAGACAGATGGCTGGTGCCACACGCTTGAGAGGGAATGACCAGAACAGGGTAATTATCGAGTGGTCCATCCCCTGTCGTCCACTCCCAGCTTCTGACGGTCAGAGGTTTAAGGACACCCAGAGCAGGGGACTGCGTCCCTCCCCATCTTGGTTAACAGCCATTGATGGACCTGTCCTCCATGATAGCATCTAATTCTTTTTGGAACCCTGATCTATTTTTTGGCCTTCACAACATCCCCTGGCAAGGAGTTCCACAGGTTGATGGTGCGTCAGGTGAAGAAATCCTTCCTTCTGTGTGTTTTAAACCTGCAGCTTATTCATTTCATTGGGTGATCCCCTGACTCTGGTGTTCTGTGAAGGGGTAAATTGCGTTCCCTTATTCACTGTCTCCGCACCGTTCGTGATTTTTATGTCTCCCCTCAGTTGGCTCTTTTCTAAGATGAATGGCTGCAGTCTTTTTAATCTCTCCTCGTATGGAAGCTGATCCATCCCTCTCCAGTCATTTCTGTTCCCTTTCTCTGCTCCTCTTCCACTGCTAAAACACCCATTTCGAGCTGGGCTGACCTGAACTACACCTGGTATTCCGGGTGTTGGCGTAGCGTGGAGCGTCCTGGGAAACCCCGCTTTCCTGAAGGTAGCCTATTGAGGCTTTGCCCAGACTTGGGGATCAAACCCGCCCGCGACCCTGGTCAAATGGTCTCATAAACCCACACCTCTGCAGCCCCCAAAATGGGTCACTTCCCGCTTTCTCTAGGGTGACCAGATAACAAGTGTGACAAAGCAAGACCCTTTTTAGGGGAGCAGGGGGAATAGCTGCATGTATCGGACAAAGCTCCTAGTATCAGGCCTGTCCCTATAATATCGGGACATCTGGTCACCCTGCCTACGGCCGAGCTGGCTCCATGCACTGGCCCCTGCTTTTGAAGCGGAGCAGGGCAGGGGATTTAGACCCGTGGCCTCACAAGTAGGGTGTGTGCAATTCCCCGGGTGCATGCAGGAAGCCCAGGCGTGCCTGCTGGCGGGGGAGGTTCCTTTAAGGCCCGGGGTTCTCTCCCGCCGCCGCGGGATGTGTCGGTGGTAATGGTGACGGGCTGACAGGATGATTAGTGCTGATTGTAAATTAGGGTGCTGAGGGGCTTGGGCAGATAACAGTAATTTGTGCCTGGGGCCGTCCGTAACAGCAGTTTGGAGGGCTTGGCATCCTCCCCCCGGATGTCAGCTAAATATCCCTGTCTTCTTAGTACAGCTGGGGGGAAGGCTAGACAAGGAATGCACTGGAGTGGAACCCAGGAGTCCTGGCTCCCAGCCCCCCTACTGTAACCACTAGACCCCACTCCCCTCCAGAGCCAGGTGTAGAACCCAGGAGTCCTGGCTCCCAGCCCCTCACCCACTGCTCTAAAGTGGTTTCATCGATTCCAAGGCCAGACATTGTGATCAGGCCCGACCTCCTAGGCAGCCCAGGCCGGAGAACCGCCCCAAAATAGTTCCCAGGGCCGGTCCCCTCCATGCCCCGGGGGAAATTGTTACTGACACTCGCCATTAAACGGTGGCTTCTTTGCAGGCGGGATCTGTCCAGTGTGAACTCCCGGCCGCGGGATCGCATTCGACCTTCCGCCGCCAGACTGACGAGCCCGTCATGAAATGTTTCTTCCCCGGGCAGCTACTTCTTGACCGCGACCAACCCGCCCCTGCGCAGTCTCCTCTTTGCGACGCTCAATAGGCCGAGCTCAGGGAGTCTGTCGCCGTGGGGCAGGTTTTCCAACCCTTCAATCCTTCCCGCGGCTCTTCTCTGACCCCTCTCCCATTGACCCACCTCCTTCCTGACTGGGGGGCACCAGGACTGGACGCCGGGGCCCAGCAGCGGTCGCGCCAGGGCCAGACACAGAGGGGAAATAACCTCTCCGCTCCCACGGGAGAATCCCCCGTTATTACAGCTCAGGGTGGCGTTCGCGCCTTTGGCCGCGGTGTCGCACCAGGAGCTGATTCTCCCCCAGGCTCCCCCAGTGTTTTTCAGAGCCCCTGTTTCCCAGGGGAGAGCCCCCCACCACCCATCCCACGTTCTTTGTTCCTGGCTATACGGATTTACCGTGGGCCGTATTAAAAGGCACAACGGATGGGCTGCGGAAGGGGCTCGGAGGGGCTGTCAGCTCAAGCAGCAATGACCAGAGATGAACAGCGGAGGAGGAGGAGGAGAGGAGAAGTAATAACACCTCTGTCCTGAAAAGTCCTTTTGTAATTGGCACTTTCTTGCATGAGACTTCATTATCGGTTAAAAGAAAGCGGCTCTTGGAGGTAATTTATCGCTAATTGCCCAATTATCTTCCTCCAGAGTCGCTTTAAAAGGAAACCACTTGAAATACTTTTAGCGAAACTTGAGGCAAATATTAGTACCCCGGGAAAGCTCCCATTCGACTCCTCTGCTCAGATCTGGGGCGAAGGGGCTGGGCCTGCTCTCAGGACGCCTGGGTTTCATTCCCCAGCCTTCCCCGTGCACCCTGGAAAAAGTCACTGAGGGGGAGAATTTTAAGGGGGCCAGAACCTCAAAGGTAGTTGGGTGCCAATGAAAATCCAGGAGATGCCAATTTGCCTCTTTCGGTGCCTCCATCTCTGTGTAACTGTCTCTGTTTAGGCCTCTAAAGCTACAGAGCGTTCCTTACGGGAATTTTCAAAGCCAGCTACGTGCCTAATTCCCAGTGGTTCCAATGGGAGTTAGGTGTGTAAACATCTTCGAGCCTCTGGGCCCTCACTTATTAGGGCCTGTCTACATGGGAGTCCTGATCCCCGCTCCTGTGCTCTGACCACTAGGCTCTGCAGTCATTGCTCTGGATTTCTCAATTCCCTACAAAAATGAAAGGGTGTGGTCCTGCTCCCCCACCCCCGAAAACCCTGGTCCTTTCGCTCCCTCTTGGGGGGGGGGAGACTCCCCCCTCCCCCCCCCCAGCAAGCCGCTCAGCACAGCTCCCTGGGAACGTGATTAATGGCCTGGCCGGCTCCCCCGCCTCTCTCCCACCTCCCAGCCCTGAGTCCAGCCCCAGCCCCCGCCAGCTGTGGGCTCACATCTGGGCTGGAGCACAAGGAGGAGGGCGGAAGAGATTCCGCAGACAAAGGGGAGTAAGACACAGACCCCCATCCTCAGACGCTCAGCCCAGTGCGGACCCCGCGGGTCTGCCTTCGGCACCCTCTCAGACCAGTCTCTCGAGCCCCCGGCCTCTTCTCCCCGCTTTCCCACCCCTTGAGAGATCACTGGAGGGGCGGGACTGGTTTTCCGGTCGGTGACGGGCGGCTGAATAAAACTCTGAGAGAACTCGTTTTTCCTTTTGTTGGCCAGACAACAAGGGAGGGCCTGATTGGCAGCTGCCTCAGCCCTGTGCTTGAGGGGAGTGGGGAGAGGTGGCTTTAAAGCCCCTTTCCGCCCTGCCTGATCCAGCTTGTGTTATTTAGAGCAGCCTCAAGGCTGTTCCAGCTCCTGCACTGCCCCCTATGGGCCCTGCGGGGCAGAGAGTACGGTAGCCACAGCGCAGTGAGCTCTGGCCAGGCCCTGGATTCATTCCCTATGGCAGGGGCTAGCAGGAGCAAACTGGCCAGAGAGGCTCCCCTGCATGTGGGGGGAATCTCGGGGGTCAATCCCACCCCAGAGCAGTCCAGAGGGGCCTGAGGTTGAAGCTGCGGGTCTCAACCTTAGGCTCCAGAGTAAGAGACCCTCCCACAGACCCCCCCTCCCCTTTTTTCTCTGCAAAGTATTATAAATTATGAACAGATCATTGGTACGTATTATGCGCGGTCGCAGTAGACCTGTAAGCAGCATGTGTATTGTCGGTCAGATCGTTTGTATACACACACTCACACTCACACTCACACTCACACACTACATACAGAATCCCCCCATACCTTTTAAAAAACAGCAGCTTACCCATTAAACTGGAATTTTATTCTCTCAGCCCCACAGGCCGGTCGGTGGGGGAATAAGCCGCCTTCTCACCATATGGGAATCCTAGGACTGGAAAGGACCTCGAGAGGTCTAGTCCAGTCCCCTGCTCTCAGGGCTGATCACTGGCATTCGAGCAGGGACAGGGGGGACGGGGGGGATGGGGGGGCCGAGTCTTTTCCCACGGCTCCAAAAACCAAGCAAGTAACAGCATGGCCAGACTGCACCTCTCTGGGGACGGAGGGGCAGTCCCAGGTCTGCGGGTGCTGCTAATGAGTGTGATCTGTAGCAGAGCCCCTGAAAGTTGTAACATCTAAATCGTTACTCGTGCAAGTAGTAGTGATGGGACGGTGGATGGGCTGGGAGCTGAGTTACTCCAGAGAATTCTGTGCTGGGGGTCCGGCTGAGGCTTGCCCGCATGCTCAGGGTTCAGCTGCTTGCCAGATTTGGGGTCAGGAAGGAATTTTCCTCCAGGGCAAGCTGGCAGAGACGCTGGGGGGTTTTCGCCTTCCTCCGCAGCGTGGGGCATGGGTCACTTGCTGAAGGATTCTCTGCACCAGGATTTGAGGACTTCAGTGGCTCAGACCTAGGTGGGAGGTTTATTGCAGGAGCGGGTGGGTAAAATTCTGTGGCCTGCGTTGTGCAGGAGGTCGGACTAGATGAGGATAAGGGTCCCTTCTGACCTTAACGTCTATAGAATACCTGTCAATCGCTAGTCACCTCGTCCCCACTAGAGGGGGACAGTGGGCCTCCCTGCGTGGGCATAGTGTTAAATACCTCTCCACTGGTGACCGAGAGGCAAAAGACTCAATAGCGCCTTCCCAAGCCGGTTGACAGCGATTCAGAGCTGATAACGCCAGGAGGGACCACTGCAGGGACTGGCACTCAGGACACCGGGCTTCTCGTCCTGATCGGCAGCAAGGCACTTCCTCCTGCCGTGCCTCAGTTTCCCCACTCCCTGTCTGGTTCGATTGTAAACTCTTTAGGGGCAGGGTCTGCCTTTCGCTCTGTGTCTGTGCAGGGCCCAATCCGAGGGGGACCCTGATTTCGGCCGGGGAGCCTCAGCGGCGGCAGGATCAGGGACTAATTTTGCCCATCCCAAATTTAAAAGCCTTTTTTGCCTCGTTTCATATTTCAAATAATCCGTCGCCTAAGCCCCTGTGTTGTCTCCCCAAGTCCAGCAAACAAGAAAGCCCCACTGCTGGGATACTGGGTCGTAAATTACAGACCTGCCGGGTCATAAAATCAACAGGGCCGGGAGTGTTTATTTTGCTGCATTAGCCCAACCCCTCCATTATAGACAAGAAAACATGGGAGGAGTGCCCCCTTTGAATTTCTCCGCTGCATAAAATATATTTATTGCATGGCAGCTGCGAATTTAAAGGCACAGCGCCCGCATTTATGACCTCTCGTTACATACAATTTTCAGTTAAAAGAAATCTTTTTTTTTCCTCTCCCCTCTCTCTTTCTCCCTGCCTAATAATTCATTCTGGGGCCAAAAGGGGCGGGAGTGGAAAGGATCATTGAAGTCTGCCTTGGCATGCCGATAAATTCAAAAGGAGAGCATCTCTCTGTACGGAAACACAACAGAACGACACTGAAGAATGATCTTGGAAAGAGACACAACAAGTGCATTGGTGGTTGTGTGTGGAACATGGAGTGATTCGTTTTTCAATTAAAACCTGATGTTTGCCAGCTCGCTTACCGGCGCTGCTAAATTAATGTGTGCAGAAACGGTGATTTATTTTTTTAAAGGAAGAATAGGAAATTCAAAAAGGATGGATGGATGAATAGAGAGAGAGAGAGAGAGGAGTGTGCGTTGGGATGGATGGATGAATTGATAGATAGATACCATTTGAAATAAAAGGGATTTATACAGGCAGATCTACTAGAAATGAAATAGCCAGATCCCATTGGAAATAAAAGGGATAGATAGACCAATGGATCCACCAGAAATTAGGTGGACAGATCCTAATAGAAATAAAACGAATAGCTAGATCCCACTTGAAATTAGATAGATAGTGAGGTCCGCCAGAAATTAGGTGGATAGGTAGATAGATAGATTAGATTTAGGAGAAAGTTATATTTCTCCAGCCTGCAAATTTGTGCCTTTATAATTTAAAGAGAAGAAAATCTCATTATAACTGTGTTGAACCCAACTTTTTTATAAAGGTGCTAACTTTGTGCTATCCAGAATGAGGGTATTTGGGGCAGTTTGGTTTATCCGTTAGTAGATTGATTTGGGGAAGAGAGGGTTGTTTTGTGTCTTGGTCAAGTTTTTTATAAAATCTATCCCATTTGTCTTTAAAGATATTGCCACCTTCTCGCTAAAATCCAAAGTTTATAAACTCTCCCAGATTTCTATCGGCTGTGTTGATACAGACACCACTTTGGTTCTATAGCAGATTTTCCTTTGTGGATCTCAAAGTAATTTTAGCAATGTGGCTAATAATATACACACCCTATATTAAATATCTATTTGCCACAATAGATCCTCGTGTTTGTGTGTGTGCGGCGACACATACGCAGTTAATTCAAGGATAATGCCACTGATAAATTAAGCAAACAGGGGCTAAAGAAATTGATCTGCAATTTGAGTTTATCCACTGGCTGTTTGAAATAATATTGGTTAAAGCAATTTTCCCCTTGGCTGATGCAAAAAAGACTCTAAGAGCTGGAAGTTAACCCCCTTTTTTTTAAAAAAATCAAACCTCTAGAGGAAAGTTCTTTGGGTATTTTAAGTATTAGATTCCAAAGCAAGCCACTGGTATCGGCTCTAAAGTTCAAAGGCCCATGTCCTTGGTATGGTAAATAGATCATGTGGACGTAACAATGTGATAATCTCCTGCCTTCACGGAAAGGAATGAAAATGATGATTAGGGTGAAATTTCAGGATCAAATGCTTTTCCCATAGTGGCCCTTTAGGACAGTTGGCCGGCTAAAGCCAGGGCGGTGAGTTCAATCCTTGAGGGGGCCATTTAAGAAGAGGGGGCAAAAATCTGTTGGATGATTTAATTGGGGATTGGTCCTGCTCTGAGCAAAACAGTGCCACCATTTCTGGTTTGAATCCTTCGGAGCACTGGGCCTCTCTGCTGAGTCTGGATCTTGTGTGGGAGGGGGAGGGGGCTTGTTGGCTTCTCTTGTAAAAGTGACGGATTTCAACCCGGGAATCCTTTTCCACGAGGATTTAAAGTAAAAACAAAAACAACACAGGAAGCCCTCGGTGAGGTCCAGAGCAAGCAAAGGGCCTGCGGAGGGTGAAACAGACGGACCAGTTTGGGGCTATTTCAAGTCGCATGTTTCTACCTCCCCTTCCTTAACAAACAAACAAACAAAAAAGGTGGATTTTAAAGCAATGGGGGGAGGGGAAGGGACGAGGAAAGAAAAAAGAAGCAAAGGAGAACAGGAGGTGCTTATGAAAATAATTCATTAGAACAAAAGGGACACCCCCCCCACACACACCCCCACGCCTGTAATAAAAGGCTGAGGATTTTCAAACAGTGGGGAAGGGTGGGTGGGTGAGAGAGGAGAGCTCTCCGCAGCCCCTTCCCTTCGCTCCAACCCCCAGGGATCTCCTCACTCCGGTTGGGTTTAGTTGGTGGGTCCTGGCTGGCCTGGGTGCTATCGAGGGGGGTGGACAAGATGACCCGCTTCCAGCCTTTGATTCGATCTTTCTTCTCTCCCATTGGCTTTAACCGCCTCCCTCGGGCTGGGCATGTTTCCAGCCTGGGGAGGGGGCCGGATTCAGATGTTTGGGGGGGGGAATTTTCCGAGCCGGGATTGTGGAAACTCAGACCCGATTGGGCGCCGGAAGAAATAAATTTCAGCAAATCAATCAATCCCGCCGGTCGCTTTGTATGTTCTGCTTCTTTCCTTGCCAGGTGGGGCCCAGACGGAGAGGTTTTTCTCCAGGGGTAACAGCGGCCCGATTAACTTCGTGGTGCTTAGAGGCTTAGGAGTTTAACACAGCAGAGATGTAGCTGACCTCTGGCCCCGGCTGGGATCGGAGCTGCAGCAGCGACCCTGTGCGAAACCCTCCGCTGGGTTATGAATCATGCACCTACTTCCTAGCGTTTTGCAGCCTTCCCCCCAACCCCGGGAACCCCGGCTGTGTTTATTATTGTAGGGTTAGCTAGATGACTTTGCTGTGAAGAGGAAGGACAGAGGTTGAGGCCTTGCAATCTGGCTTTGTTTTCCTATTTATTTAAGGCACCATCCCCGGTGGGGTCGTCAGGAGGTCAGATCTGGCCCTGTAAAAGGTCAGCGCATCTGCCAAGGTGCCCCCTCCTAGAGATCAAATCTCACCCCCCCCCTCACCGCCACCTCACCCCTCCCCCCCCCCCCCCCCCGTTTCCAGGATCCCTCAGGAGTGTGCAGGGGAGGAGGAAGGATGCAGCAGAATGTAAACCTGCTTCTTCCAGTCGACCCCCCCCCCCCCTCCAGATCACCATTCAGGTGAAACATACCAACTCTGCCGGGGAAACTATTTCCAGGCTTGTTTCACACACACACACCCCTAGACAATGTTCACACACAGAGATTTATCTCACTGTAGCCTGAAACCAGTCCGCTTTCAGGACACACCCACTAAGCTTGCTTAAAGTTTATTGTGCTTCATAAAATTTGCAAGAGAAGCTCCAACGTATTAGGTTTCTCAGCTCCCAGCACTTGTCCGGGGGGCAGTAGGCGTGGGGGGGGGTGTGGATCTCCGAAGAGGAAGATCCATTTACACTTTATTTCCCTCCTGCTTCTTTGGTGTGGTTTTTACTTATTTATCCCTTCGGAGGTCCAGTGTTGGAATGTAGAAATCTCACCAGTACCTTTGGGGGGGAGGCACGGGGGTGGTTATGTTTCATGCCCGATGAACTGCTCAATAAAGGTGCTTTTCATGTCAGGTCCTGAAAGGCAGGAAGAAAAAGAGAAAAGACAAAAGGAGAGTAAAAAAAATGAAAGAAAGAATAGAGTGAGAAACTGAAGGAAAGAAAGTGAGAAAATGAAAGAGGAAAAAAATAGAAAATGAAAGAATAGAGTGAAAGAAAAAAGAGAAAATGAAAAAAGAACTAGAGTGAGAAAATGTAAGAGACAAAAATAGAAAATAAAAGAAAAATACAGTGAAAGAAAATTAAAAAGAGAGAAAATGAAAGAAAAGAATGAAGAGGGAAATGAAAGAAAAGAATGAAGAGGGAAATGAAAGAAAAAGAGTGAGTGAAACAAACAGTCTGCTGAGAAAAAGAAAGAAAGATCAGAAATAGGGTAAAAATGAAAGAGGGGAAAATGAGAGAGAAAAAGAACAGACAGAAAAAGAAGAGAGAAAAACAAAGTGAGAAAAAAAAGTAAAAGTGCGTGGAGTAAAAGTGAATGAGAGAAAGAGAAACCAAAGAGCGAGTGAATGTGAAAAAGGAAAGAAAAAGTGAGACTAGAGAGAGAGCCAAGGTGAGTGAGAAAACGAAAGAGAAAGAAGCCGAGAGAAAAAGCAAAATCCCCGCTCCCCCCTCTGCCAGGAGCGGTCCCGGGGCTCCGGAGAGGGCTCAGGGCGCTACAGGGGGAGAACCAGTTGTTACGGGAAGGGCTGGCCCATGGCGGGATGCGCTGGTCCTAGCTCGGGGGTTGGGGGGGGGATCGCTGGCGGCTCCCCTTGCCCCTCAGCAGACAGGCCAAACCCACGGGAAAAATGCAGAAATTTGGCTTGGTTTTGACTGAACTGGCTCGTGAGTTGCTTGTTGACTAGGTTTAGGCTTGTCGCTGGTTGCTGGCTGCTTCTCTTTTTTGATGGGCTCCCGGCAGGTGAGGGAAGGGGGGAAAGCAGGGGCAATGGGGGGGGGGAGAGTCAGGGCTGCACCCCGGGCCCCCCACAGTCCCAGCCTGCAAACCGAGGGGATCCAGTCACACAGCGAGTTGGGGTTCTCCGGGATTGGCTTGTTTGGGCCTTGTTTTGCAATGGGATTCGCTTGACTTCTGGCCTGGTGTGAAAGTCGGGGGTGGGGGGTTATTTACAGCGGGAAAGTTGGCAACTCTGCCCCTCGGTCTCTTTTCTGCACAGCTCCTTCGCTTGCTCTTTTTCCACGTCAGGGGGAAGTTTCCGGGTAATGGAGGGATAATTGTGGCTTCTCTGCCAGGCCAAGGCAATTAGCAGCAATTGCGGCTCACGCCGGGAAAGATGGGGGGGGGGGGGCTCGTTTGTTGGAAGATAAAATGCCTTAACACTCAATTAATTCCTCCGATGCGGGGCTGATAAAGCAGTGGGAAGTTACAGCCAGGCAATTAAACAAACAAGTCCGGGAGCTTTGAGTCGTGGGGGCAGAGCGAGCGGGTGGGGAGGAGGGTGGGCAGGCGGGCGGGACTGGGGGCAAAGGAAGAGAAGGAGAATGGAGGCTTCGGGGAAGTTGACTAGAAGTGCAGAATACGGGACAGCGAGATGAGTGTCTATAGAGAAATCCCGAGAAGAGGGATCTTTTCCCGGAGACGATATACTCAGGCACTGGGTTCAAAACAAGCGTTTTCCTTGAAGCCGGTTTACACTAGTAATCATCATCATCACAAAAATTAATGAATTAATAATTCCACGCTCCTTGCCACTGGCTTTTTCTTCGTCCTCAGAGCCCCCCGCAGCCCGAGGAGAATAAAAAATAAAAGCCAGCAGGAGAGAGGGGGGGGGGGTTGAAAAAGAAAGAAAGATGTCACCGCTAAATGATGGGCTGGCAAAGAACTTAAGGTGATTTGGAGGCGAGGGAAGAAAAGCAGGCTTTGAAGGCTGCTTCCACAGAACAAGCTTTTCCCACAGAAGGGCAGAGTTAGCTGCTGGTCTCTGATCTCCCAGCTGAGCTCTGGTTTATTGGGATTCCTCTTGGAATCTGGGGGGCTGTGTTTTAGGGGTCGGGTTGATCTAAAAATTGGAGGTTCTGTTTCTGGTCTAAAGTCAGTGGAAAGCAGCAATCTGTTCGCTGGGGGAGTCGGATGAGTTTCCAAACACACCGCCCCAAGTCTCTTTTGGGGGCGAAATGTACTTGAAAGATTTAGAAAGTAGATTTAATCTGATCTAATGAAGAAAGAAAGACAGAAAATATCATTCCAAGACCAGCTACACCCCTGTATCCACAAGACAGAGCCACGCTGGTCATTGTAAGGAGAAAAGGGACAAGACCTATTTTTAAAGGTAAACTAAAAGGATGCTCTCATGAACCATGGGATTTGGTAAGGTGATCACATTTTTCTTCTCTCCTTCACAGCCTGGATTTATTTTACAAAACACACAGTCCACTTAATTTGTCTGCTGGGACCCATAAAAAACTTAATTAAACTAGAAACAGATTTTTTTAAAAAAAATCCTTGTACTGTTAATGGCAAGCTAATTTCCAGGGATAATATTTTGATCAACAACGCATCTCTTCTGGCTAGCAATCTGTGGATGAGTCAAAATAAAAATTTGAAGTCGAGTGGCCTGACAAATATCAAATTATCAAACAAAAAGCCATGCAAAGTTCAGATCGATTCAGGCAGGTGGAAGTTTATCAGTAAAAGCAAAAGGGAAACTGATTTTAAAAAAATACAAAGGGTACCTCTCCCCTCAAGATTCACAAAGAACATTATCAGCAGTGATGGATTTATTCTGGGATATTTGTTGTTGTTTGCATTGGCCGTCCACCCTTCCCTTAAATATTTATCAGTTTTGTTTATTTAGAAAGACAATTCATGTCCGAGCTGCTTTAGAAAAATAAACTTTCATGAAGATGGAGAGAGATTGGGAGAAAATGGGGATAAAATAATACAGAGAAAGATTAAAAGATCTCCCAGTGAAATACTCCAGAACCTCAGAGCTACGGACACCACAGTTACAAACTGATCGGTCAACCACTCACCTCCTTTGGATCCAGAAGGACACAAGCAGGCAGCAGAGACCTTAAAACAAAAAAACAAATATCGTCCAGTGCTGTGTTAAATGTAAACTACTAGAAAACAGGGGGAATTTGAAAAGCAAGATTTGCGAAGGGAAGGAGCTTGTTTTGTTTAAATGAAGATGGTTAAAAGCCTTTTTCTTCTGCAGAGTGAAGTTTCCAAGACGTATTAAGTCAAGGTTCAGTTGTAAACTTTGGACGGAGCCACCCCACCGTTTGGTTCAGAGTTACGAACCACCCCCCCATCCCACCCCCTGTTCACTCGTGTTCTCCTGGATGATAAATGATCATTCACCCGCAGGATACCGTCTGCCTATAGAAGAAGGGGCCAATTTTTATACAAATAAGTCACCCCAAGACCTTACAGTCCCGGGTCCAACGGGGGATAATTAGGATGCAGAATTTGATTTTTTGACAGAAAATGTCGATGTTTATTTGTAAACATTTTTTAGATTTGTATCTATTTAAAGTTTCACAGCTGCAGGAAATTCTGGGGGCTCAGACAATTATTTAATTGCAACAGAGGCCGAGATGCGAAAGGCTACAGCTTTCTAAACCATTGAAACACAAACTGTCAACATCACATGTCAGAACAAAGTAAATCGCCCTAAAACAACAAACCCTACCTGGTTTTACTGGCCATTCGCTACTCCGCTTTGTAACCAGCCTCATTCAGCCGGTTGACTCAAATACGTTTTCAAGCAGCGTTTTGCTGTCTTTGCCTCTCTGTCCGTTTCGACTGCTATTGATGGAATCATTTTTCTTTGGGGTCTGTGTGTTTATGGTGAAATTGACGTTTCCAGACATGAAAGTCTAACCCTTCCCTGCCTAGCTGTAATGTAACTGAGTCAGTGGAATAGCGGTAGGTAGCTGGGTGTAGGCGCAACTCTCCGAATGACACTTCCCAACATGCAAACGCTCCCTTTGCGGCCGGAGGTTTGAAGCAGGAGATGAGCCCCTGGAATGGTTTTGGTTCATAGGTTTTTTTAAAAAAAACCTGGATTAATAATAGAAACTTATAACAAGCCAGAAATAGACCCGGGGTGGTGAGAGAAAGGAGGGGTAGTGGAGTGGACTGGTGGGATAGATACAACATATATGGACTGTCACACACACGTATTGTACTACACACCAGGAGCCCAATCCTGTGTGCAACTAGTGAGTAGAGTGTGAAGAGATGTGTAGTTTTAGGTATATAAATATACGTGTGTGTGTGTGTGTGTGTGTGTGTGTGTGAGTGTGTGTGAGTGTGTGTGTGTAACATGCCACACTCAGAGGACTGACCCCCTTTCTTTCTTTTTCTCCATACACCCCTTTTATCTATCTATCTATCTATCTATCTATCTATCTATCTATCTATCTATCTATCCCCATCCCCATCCACCCCCGCTATCTATCTATCTATCTATCTATCTATCTATCTATCTATCTATCCCCATCCCCATCCACCCCCGCTATCTATCTATCTATCTATCTATCTGCCCCCCCATACCCAACCCCCACCCTACTGAACTCAACCCCTGCAGCTGGAGCCCCCCTGCACCCAGACCATCCCCCCCACTGATCTCCCTGAACTCAACCCCCCCACCCTGAGTCCCACCCCCCTGCACCACTCAGCACCCCCACATCCAGACCCCCACACCACTGACCCCCAATTAGTTCCGCTCAGACCCCCAGGCCACCAAGCCCTCCTCCCCCAGCACCCCGACCCCTCCCTGAGCCCCAACCACTTTCATCTGGAAGCCCCTGCAGGGTCTCATTGCCCTGGCTCCTGGACCCCCCCCTCAAGCTTCTGTGCATCCAGATCCCCCCCCCCCCACCTGGACCCCCACTGAGTTGCCTGCACCCATATTATCCCACACAGGATCCTCTCGCCCCACACCTGGATCCCCCCCGCCCCACACACACACACTGAGCCCCCTCCACATTTGGATCCTGCCTGCCCCACACCTGGTGCAGAGGGGCAGGGACACCCCAGGGTGTTTCCAGGGCAGGCCCAGGCCTTGTGGTGTGTCAGGGTCGGGTGCTAAGTCTGTGTCCAGGGGGTGGGGAGGCCGCAGGGTGATTTCCGCCCCCCCCATGCACCGCGATGTGGAGTCTCTGCATTTATTTATCGACAGAGAAAATGTGCAGAATTTTTAATTTTTAGGCACCGAATTTGTATTGTTTTGGGGCAGAATTCCCTCCACGTGAAACCCCCATGTGGACGGTTCGCCGGGGCCCCCGATTCGGGCTGAGATCTGTTGAAACGGACCTGCGTGAGCTATATGGAGGGTGTGTTTCCTCCATGCGGGTGAGGTGGAGTCAGGCAGGTCCCCTATGTCAGAGGGGCGGCTTTACAGCTGGGCTGTGACAGCCCCCACCCCACTCCCGGGTTTCTCGTCTACACTTGAAAGCTCATTTGGATTACGGCCGGGTGGGAATTCAAAGCCCATGAGCCAGGCCTGAGCGCTGAGTGTGGAATGGTGCCAACTCTGAACTGAGCTGCGAGAACATAAGAATGACTCCAATTTTGCAGGATCTTTGAACAATCTCCCTCCCCCTTGGGTGAACTTTCTCCGAACCCCTCCCTCCTCGCTCTCTCTTTGCGGGATGGACCGCGGGAGGCCTGTCTGTCCTGCTAGGTGAGGCAAAGTCTTTGATGAGAGCAGGAGGGTGTTTCCTTACAATCCCCGACTCCACAAAGAAACCGGAGAAGCCTTTTTCTTAAAGATCTGTCCGATGCTCACCTCAGGGCAAGAGCCCCCCAGCTTAGACCTTGTACTGCCTAGCAGGAGTGCGGGGACAGGAAGTGGGAGACACCTTTCCTTTCCTTTTCCTTTATGCCCGTCACCCCAGTCGGGGTATGGGCCACCAGCCACAGATCTCCAGAGTCCTCTATCCTGGGCCATTCTCTCGAGCTGATTCCAGGTGTAGCCCATTTTTGTGGTGTCAGCCTCAGGTTCCATGTGCCAATGGTGATCCTCCTGCTTGCAAGAAGGGTGATCGGCTTAGTGGCTTCCTCGCGGCTTTCACCACCCCAGCGTCATGCGTCTTCGAGTTGAGGCCCCTTCTGTTTCCAGGCTAAAAGTCTCTGTTATCTCTATTGTTGGCGTTTCTGTAGCAAGTTGATTTTTTACGGGGTGGAGTTGCTAGCCCCACGCCCAACCCTCCTCCTTTACCCTGACTTGGGACAGGCAGATGGCCCCGAAAGACCTCTCTGGTGGAGTTGGAGACACCTTTACCTGGCCTTTTTCAGCCAGCAAGCCAGTTCTCTGGCCTCCTCTTCTCCCCTTGTTTGCTTGCTAAAGAGTAGACTAGGGCTCTCGATTAATCGCAGTCAACACCTGCGATTAACTCAGAAAAGTGAATCGCGATGAATCGCGCTGTTCAGCAATAGGAGGCCAATTGAAATGTGTTCCATAGTTTGGATGTTGTCTCTGGGGGAGGGGAGTCAGGATTCCTGGGTCCTCTTCCAAATTTCTGGCAGGAGTTTGATCTACGGGCTAGAGGGGGGGACTGGGCCGCTCGGGATCCTGGCTCCAGCCGTGGCCTCCCAGCGTGACCTTCCGCAAGTCGTTCCCGCCTTCGCCGTGCCTCAGTTTCCCTGCCAAGGGGCATGCTCCCTTTTCCAGCCCCCGCCCCCGGAGTGCCGC
The DNA here is from genome assembly GCA_032164245.1 of Sternotherus odoratus. Lineage (NCBI taxonomy): Eukaryota > Metazoa > Chordata > Testudines > Kinosternidae > Sternotherus > Sternotherus odoratus. The sequence continues at coordinate 12,197,213 of JAVMKO010000043.1, forward strand.
GACTCCCTGTCTGGCTCCGTGAAGGACACACACCCGCCCCGGCTTGCTTCGGAGTCTGGGTATGTGCCGGGCAGCGTCTAGACACCACCATTTCATTAAAAGCCTCCTGAACTGGCTCCTATTAACCGTGACAGGCTGAGTGACAAATCGCCCAGGCTGGGCCCGCTCCCCGCTCCACGACGTCATGGCCTTGCGGCTGCCAAGCTCCGGGAATGGGGGCCAGGCCACCGGCTGCGTTTAACCCGCACCACCCTGGCGGGGTGCGCGGCTGAGCCCGGGGGCTCTGAGGCTAATCCAGAGGCAGCTCTGATGGGTAGGGAGTGTATTATGGTAGCGCCAAGGAGCCCTGCTCGCGGCCCGGGACCCCTGTGCAAGGGGCTGTACAAACACAGAGCCAGCCCCTTGCCCCACCTCCCCTGCAGCCATCTCCACAGTCCCAGCTCCTAGAGATTCATCACCAGCTTCCCAATGGGTCTGTGCACAAAGCAGGGAGGGGCCCTGATCTCGGTCGGGGTCTGGGCGGCGCCGGCGTGACGGGGCCCTGATCTCGGTGGGGGTCTGGGTGGCGCCCGGCGCGACGGGGCCCTGATCTCGGCTGGGGTCTGGGTGGCGCCCGGCGCGACGGGGCCCTGATCTCGGTTGGGGTCCTGGGCGGCGCCCGGCGCGACGGGGCCCTGATCTCGGTTGGGGTGTGGGCGGCGCCCGGCGCGACGGGGCCCTGATCTCGGTGGGGGTCTGGGCGGCGCCCGGCGCGACGGGGCCCTGATCTCGGCCGGGGTCTGGAGCTCTGATCTCAGATGGGTTCTGTACAGCGCCTGGCACAAAGAGGCCCTGACTGAAGTGGAGTGACTCTTGATTTACACCACTTCCTTCGGAGGCGTGTGAATCAGGAGTCACTCCACTTCAGTCCGTGACGTTCCAGGAAGGGCAAACTAACATGAGATCTTTGTAAGACATTCCTGGCCCCATTCTCCCCCTCGCCCCCCCCCCACCTGCCCTGGTGTCTGCCCCACTTCTCCCTCCCACCCCCCCAAAAGAAGCCAGCAGCGCTGCACGTCCCTCCGGAGACATGGGGACAGGGCCCCCACTTTAAAATTCAAGTCAAGCACCGCCTGCTCCCTCCTGGCTTTGATTAATGATCAGAGCAGGGAGAGACACAATAAATATCCCAGGTGAGTGGAAAACACTGGGGCATGGAAGGAGCTGGAGTTAACCCTTCCCCGGCTGGGCTGAAAGGTGCAGGAGCCTCGCTGCTTTGCTGGGCGCGGAGAGTCTTGGTTGCGTCCCCACCCCAGGTAAACTGAGGCCGGATGAGGCACCTTGTGCAACTGTTTACATCAGATGGAGCAAGGGCCCTTTTCACTCCCATATTGCACTGCTGCAAATGAGTGTGTGTGTGTGTGTGTGTGTGTGTGCGTGTGTGTCCCCTAACCATTGTCATGGGACCCCCACCCCCCAACCTCTCCCAGCATGGTCTCTCTGGGGGGAAGAAGCACAGCTGGGACTACAACTAGAACCCAGGAGTCCTGACTCCCAGCCCCCCCTGCTCTAACCACTAGACCCTACTCCCCTCCCAGAGCTGGGGAGAGAACCCAGGAGTCCTGACTCCCTCCTCTAACCACTAGACCCCACTCCCCTCCCAGAGCCAGGAGACAGCGACACAGGCAGGGTTTCCCAGAGGAAGCTGGGGCACGGGGAGGGGGGGGGGGCTCCCCCTTTGGCAGATCCCAGCCTCCCCCTAAAGGGTTAAACTAGGATTTAATCAACAGCCACTAATTAATCCCCTGGCTGACATCAGAGCGCGCGCTGCAGGCGGGGGGGGGGAGGGGGGGGTCTAATTCACTCCGCTGATTTCTCCGGGGAGCGGGGGGCGGCCGCAGCCGCAGGACCGGAGACACCGGCCATAAATCACCGCGCAAGGGGAGGGGGCGCGGCGCGCGCCTGCAGGTCTCTACACCCGCCCCCCCGTCCCTGTAGGTCGCCTATGGGGGGCGCCCTCTGAATCTGACCCCCTCGGGCCTCCTTCCCCTTTGCCCGGCCCAACGAGCTGTGCCCGGCCCAGGGGGCTCGGTGCAGGGGCGCAAAGGGGGCGCAGTCTGCACCCCGGCTTCCCAAGGCCACCCACCGCTCCCCCCCCTCCCCGGGAGCCAGGACTCCTGGGTTCTCCTCCCGGCTCTGCCCGGCGGGGAGTCGGGACTCCTGGGTTCTCACCGCTGCTTTGCCACTGGACTCCGCCTGAGCGTGGCCCGGTAGGTGCCTCAGTTTCCCGTCTGTAAAATGGGGGCTGGTTGCGCAGTAATGGGGGGGGGAGGGGTCTTTACTTGCCCTCCACAGGGCTTCATCCCAGCAGAGCCGCTCTCCCTTCCTCCACCGCCGGGTCCTTTCACCCCGGCCCCCCCAAACTCGGCGCTTGCGAGCTGCCTTCCCAGTGGGGGAAATGGCTGCCGGGCCCGAGGGGCCGGGAGAATTGGGGGGCTTGTTTTCCCATGTGGGCGGGGGTGAGGGGCAGCGGGGGAGCTCTGGAGGGGGGGGTCCATTTCAGAATCCACCTCTTCCCCCCCACCCCCCACTTCCATTCCTGCCTCCTTCTCTTAGGAAGATTGATGGGACCTTTTCTATCTGCGGAGAGCAGTCCCCGGAGATAACGCGCCAGGTTCCCATCCATCACGGGGGGGGGCCTGTCACGGCTGGGGGGCTGTCACGGCTGGGGGGGGGCGGCAGACGCGTGCTCTGAGGCATTCTGCCTGGGAAGGGTTAAGTAAATACACTTTATTCCCCTCTATGGCTGCGTTCAATCCCCCCCCCCCCCATCTCTCTGCCTCCTGGAGACCCATCCATCATGCGGGCCGAGAGTGTAAATAAACAGGAGCGGGAGGGAAGGGGGGGGAGCAGGGGGCGGCCGTGGGTGAAGGAGGGAGGCCGGGCCCGCGTCCGTAGTGGGACCAGGAGATGTGGCTATGAGAGAGACCCCCGCCCTCCCTGCTCCAACCGCTAGACCCCACTCCCTTCCCACGCCCCGGGATGGAACCCAGGAGTCCTGGCTCCCTGCCCTACTGCTCTAACCACTAGACCCCACTCCCCTCCCATACCCCGGGATGAAACCCAGGAGTCCTGGCTCCCATCACCCCCATGCTCTAACCGCTAGACCCCACTCCCTTCCCACACCCTGGATGGAACCCAGGAGTCCTGGCTCCCAGCCCTACTGCTCTAACCGCTAGACCCCACTCCCTTCCCACACCCCGGGATGGAACCCAGGAGTCCTGGCTCCCAGCCCTACTGCTCTAACCACTAGACCCCACTCCCCTCCCATACCCAAGGAAAGAACCCAGGAGTCCTGGCTCCCATCACCCCCATGCTCTAACCACTAGACCCCACTCCCTTCCCACACCCGGGGATGGAACCTAGGAGTCCCGGCTCCCAGCCCTGCTGCTCTAACCACTAGACCCCACTCCCCTCCCATACCCAGGGAGAGAACCCAGGAGTCCTGGCTCCCTCTGGCAGCTGGGCGCTGGGGCCAGTGGAGACCCGTCGGGCTGGTTCACACCGCCCCGCTCCCCAATCACCAGCCCCCCCCCCGCCCTAAACCAACCCAATCGGGCCATAAAGCCCCAGCCCCGCCCGTCTCGCCGGGACGTTTTATTCCGCATGAATCCCGCGCCCGGGCTGCCCGGTAATTAAATCCTCCCCCAGTGCCAAGCCAGGAGAAAACATTTGTCTTCCCCGCCCCCCCCGGCCGCCCCCCCCCCCCCGCAGGATCCAGCCATCGATCCGGCCCGGGCCCATCCATCAGCCGCCAGCGGCCCCGGAGCCTCCATCCGTCACCCGCCGCGCCCGGGCGGAGCGGGATTTTCATTCCCATTTCATTTGTTTTCGCTGCGAATTGCTCCCCCCCCCCCCGCAGCCAGCTCAGCTGCCCCCCCCCCCCCGTGTCCTTCCCGGACGCGCCCCAGCCGCGGGAGCTCAGAGGCGGCGGTGATGGGCCCCCCGCAATGGCTAAGACTGGGGGGGGGGCGGGCGTGGGTACTGGGGGGGTGTCGCAAGATGGGGAGGGGCTGGGGGTGCACCTGGATCCGCTAGAGGAGTGGGGGAGGCGCGGATAGATACAGAGACACCTATGGGTAGAGTAGAGGGGTGGGGGGGAGGGAGGGGGGGTGGGTAGAGGGGTGTTTGTGGGGAGGGATGGAGGATGCGGGGGAGGGATGGGTGGATAGAGGGGTGTTTGTGGGGGAGGGTTGGAGGGTGTGGGGGAGGAAGGGTGGATAGAGGGGTGTTTGTGGGGAGGGATGGAGGATGCGGGGGGAGGGATGGGTGGATAGAGGGGTGTTTGTGGGGGGAGGGTTGGAGGGTGTGGGGGAGGGAAGGGTGGATAGAGGGGTGTTTGTGGGGAGGGATGGAGGGTGTGGGGGGGAGGGATGGGTGGATAGAGGGGTGTTTGTGGGGGGAGGGATGGAGGGTGTGTGGGGAGGGATGGGTGGATAGAGGGTGTGTTTGTGGGGAGGGATGGAGGGTGTGGGGGGGAGGGATGGGTGGATAGAGGGGTGTTTGTGGGGGGAGGGTTGGAGGGTGTGTGGGGAGGGATGGGTGGGTAGAGGGGTGTTTGTGGGGGGAGGGATGGAGGGTGTGTGGGGAGGGAAGGGTGGATAGAGGGTGTTTGTGGGGAGGGATGGAGAGTGGGGGGGAAGGATGGGTGGATAGAGGGGTGTTTGTGGGGAGGGATGGAGGGTGTGGTGGGAGGGATGGGTGGGTAGAGGGGTGTTTGTGGGAGGGTTGGAGGGTGTGGGGGAAGGATGGGTGGGTAGAGGGGTGTTTGTGGGGGAGGGATGGAGGGTGTGGGGGAGGGATGAGTGGGTAGAGGGGTGTTTGTGGGGAGGGATGGAGGGTTTGGGGGGAGGGATGAGTGGATAGAGGGGTGTTTGTGGGGAGGGATGGAGGGTGTGTGGGGAGGGATGGGTGGATAGAGGGGTGTATGTGGGGAGGGATGGAGGGTGGGGGGGAAGGATGGGTGGATAGAGGGGTGTTTGTGGGGAGGGATGGAGGGTGGGGGGATGGATGGGTGGGTAGAGGGGTGTTTGTGGGGAGGGATGGAGGGTTTGGGGGAGCAATGGGTGGGATAGAGGGGTGTTTGTGGGGAGGGATGGAGGGTGTGTGGGGAGGGATGGGTGGATAGAGGGTGTTATGTGGGGAGGGATGGAGGGTGGGGGGGAAGGATGGGTGGATAGAGGGGTGTTTGTGGGGAGGGATGGAGGGTGTGGGGGGAGGGATGGGTGGGTAGAGGGGTGTTTGTGGGGAGGGTTGGAGGGTGTGGGGGAAGGATGGGTGGGTAGAGGGGTGTTTGTGGGGAGGGATGGAGGGTGTGGGGGAGGGATGAGTGGTAGAGGGGTGTTTGTGGGGAGGGATGGAGGGTTTGGGGGGAGGGATGGGTGGATAGAGGGGTGTTTGTGGGGAGGGATGGAGGGTGTGTGGGGAGGGATGGGTGGGTAGAGGGGTGTTTGTGGGAGGGATGGAGGGTGGGGGGGAAGGATGGGTGGATAGAGGGTGTTTGTGGGGAGGGATGAAGGGTTGGGGGTGGAGGGATGGGTGGATAGAGGGGTGGGGGGAGGAAGGGATGGAGGGTGGGGGTGGATGGATGGGTGGATAGAGGGGTGGGGGGAGGAAGGGATGGAGGGTGGGGGGATGGATGGGTTGATAGAGTGGTGGGGGGAGGAAGGGATGGAGGGCTGGGGGGGTGGATGGATGGGTGGATAGAGGGGTGGGGGGAGGAAGGGATGGAGGGTGGGGGTGGATGGATGGGTGGATAGAGGGGGGGGGAGGAAGGGATGGAGGGTGGGGGGGTGGATGGATGGGTGGATAGAGGGTGTTTGTGGGGAGGGATGGAGGGTGGGGTGGATGGATGGGTGGAAGAGGGGTGGGGGGAGGAAGGGATGGAGGGTGGGGGGTGGATGGATGGGTTGATAGAGTGGTGGGGGAGGAAGGGATGGAGGGTGGGGGGGTGGATGGATGGGTGGATAGAGGGGTGGGGGGAGGAAGGGATGGAGGGTGGGGGGGTGGATGGATGGGTGGATAGAGGGGTGGGGGGGAGGAAGGGATGGAGGGTGGGGGGGGTGGATGGATGGGTGGATAGAGGGGTGGGGGGAGGAAGGGATGGAGGGTGGGGGGTGGATGGATGGGTGGATAGAGGGGAGGGGGGAGGAAGGGATGGAGGGAGGGGGGGTGGATGGATGGGTGGATAGAGGGTGTTTGTGGGGAGGGATGGAGGGTGGGGTGGATGGATGGGTGGATAGAGGGGTGGGGGGGAGGAAGGGATGGAGGGTGGGGGTGGATGGATGGGTGGATAGAGGGGTGGGGGGAGGAAGGGATGGAGGGTGGGGGGGTGGATGGATGGGTGGATAGAGAGGTGGGGGGAGGAAGGGATGGAGGGTGGGGGGGTGGATGGATGGGTGGATAGAGGGAGGGGGAGGAAGGGATGGAGGGTGGGGGGGTGGATGGATGGGTGGATAGAGGGTGGGGGGAGGAAGGGATGGAGGGTTTGGGGGGTGTGGATGGGTGGATAGAGGGTGGGGGGAGGAAGGGATGGAGGGTGGGGGGTGGATGGATGGGTGGATAGAGAGGTGGGGGGAGGAAGGGATGGAGGGTGGGGGGGTGGATGGATGGGTGGATAGAGGGGAGGGGGGAGGAAGGGATGGAGGGTGGGGGTGGATGGATGGGTGGATAGAGGGGTGGGGGGAGGAAGGGATGGAGGGTGGGGGGGATGGATGGGTGGATAGAGGGGTGGGGGGGAGGAAGGGATGGAGGGTGGGGGGTGGATGGATGGGTGGATAGAGGGGTGGGGGGAGGAAGGGATGGAGGGTGGGGGGGTGGATGGATGGGTGGATAGAGGGGTGGGGGGGAGGAAGGGATGGAGGGTGGGGGGGTGGATAGAGGGTTGGGGGGAGGATGGATGGGTGGATAGAGCGGTGGGGGGAGTTTGAGGTGGGGTCTGTGGCGGGGGATGGGATGGAGAGGGGGTGGGGGAGGGACGGATGGAGGGTGGGGGGATGGGGCTGTGGGGGCGGGAGCGAGGGATAGATAGAGGGTGCGGGGGGGGGGGTTGTGTGTTTGGGGAGGGAGGGAGGGAGACTAAGCAGGATCGGTCCTGGTGGCTTGAACGGGGCCGGGGGTCGCTGGAGGGGGGTCGGCCCGGCGGGTCGTGCCGGTAACTGGGACTGGCCGGCAGGCGGGGGGGGGGGTCTAGGGGGGGCGGGGGCGGGGGCAGGGGGGTCTGGCGCTGGCGAGCCCCCTTCCGGGCAGTGAGGGGCCCGCGGAGCGGCGGGGGGTCGCGTGGCCCCGGCCCGAGTTGCGGTTGAAGTCGCCTCGCAGGGCTGGGAAGAGGGGGGGGCGCCGGGAGGGCGCTTGGAAGAGGGGGGGCGGGGGGGGAATTGGACAAAGCCAAGGGCCTGGGTGGTACCGACCTGTGCGGTGCTGGAGGCCGCTGGCAGCCCTCGTGCCGCAGAGTGGGGTAAACTGAGGCATGGCACTGGGGCGTGACTCGCGCTGCCATTCTGGGCAAGACGCTTCCCAGCGCCGGGCCTCAGTTTCCCCCACTCTGTGGGGGCGGGGCCCGCCTCTCGCGCTCTTCCTGAGCAGGCCTCGGTCTGGCCCATGGAGACTCTGCTCTGAGCTCAGCGTGGGAGCCGCTGGAAAGGGGGGGTTCGCCGCGGGGATGGTCGCAAATCGGGGTTCATTGGGGGGGGGGTTCGGAAAATTCATCGTTTTTGTGTCGCCCGTTTCAGATGAAACCTCCGGGGGGGGGGTTTGGCTCCACCCCCCGCTGGGGGTGGCGAGGAGCCAAAAAAGGGGTGAAACCCCCCCTAGGAAGAGCAAAGCCCCCCAGACAATGACCCCCCCCCATGAAATCTCGCGCCGTGGGGAGGTTCGGGGCCGACGGAAACGTCTCGTTTGACCCACCATGAAATTCCGGGGGGGGGGGGTTGTTTGGGCGAGGACCCCCCCATTCCCCTTTGGGGTTGGCCCACAATTAAATGGGGGGGGGTGTTTGCTCCCCAAGGCGGAACAACAACGTGTCCCTGGGTGAGAAGGGGCTGGATCGCTGCATCACCTGCCCTGGCCCGGCCGGTCCCTCTCGGACACCAGCCCCCCCCCTCCCCCGCAGCCAGGACACCGGGGGGGGGGGGGGCGGCCGGGACAGGGCCACGGGGCTACATTTTGCACAAACAACCAAGCCGGTTGGGTTGTTATTTTTTTGAAGGGGAGGGGAGCGCTGGCCCCATTCATTGCCCCTCCCCCCCCCCATTGCAGAGGCGAGTCCCCCGGGTCCAATCACTCATCCCCCGGCTCCTCCCCCCCCCCCCCGCCTCCTCCCTCCTCTCGGTTTAATTTTCTAGGTTGCGGCTCCGGGATCATTTTTTCTTCCCCTTGTCAGCCCCGCGCAGCCCGATCCGCCGCTCGCCGGATTGAAATCCTTGACTGGGGCCGGGCGCCTGGCCCCCCGAGATGGGTTTATGGTAATGGGGGGGGGGGGTCGGCTCCCATTTCTCTTCGCCAGGCGCTGAACGCCTGACAGGCCTGCAGAGCCGGGGGGGGGGTGTGTGTGTGAAAGCCGTGGCGTCCCTCCCCCGTCCTTTCAGGGGGGGGGGCGGGAGAGCGGCGCTTCGCTCAGCGGCGGGGGGGAAATCCGGAGTATTGGGGGAAGAACAGTTACCATCCCCCCCCTGCCCCCAGGATCCAACCTCAGCGAGCAGGAGGCTGGGACCGGGGCAGAGAGGGGGGGTTGGACCAGGGCAGCCCCCAGAGACCCTGCCTGAGTTTGGGGCCACCCGAGACCAGAGCCGCCACCCCCAGGTTAGCAGCAGGGGAAACCGGCAAGGAGGGCCAGGTGACTTGACCAAGGGTCATACGGAGACTCGTGGCAGGGAGGGAATTGAACCCGGGAGTCCTGGCTGGTGACTCTCACACGCGGTCATGCCCTTGAGCCCCGTGGGAACAAAACAACTCGCCTCCACACCTAAATCCCCTCTGACGAGACGCGACACCTCCGCGCCTAAATCCCCTCTGACGAGATGTGACACCTCTGTGCCTAAATCCCCTCTGACGAGACGCGACACCTCCGTGCCTAAATCCCCTCTGACGAGAGGCGACACCTCCGCGCCTAAATCCCCTCTGACGAGACGCGACACCTCCGCGCCTAAATCCCCTCTGACGAGACGTGACACCTCCGTGCCTAAATCCCCTCTGACGAGACGCGACACCTCCGTGCCTAAATCCCCTCTGACGAGAGGCGACACCTCCGCGCCTAAATCCCCTCTGACGAGACGCGACACCTCGCGCCTAAATCCCCTCTGACGAGACGTGACACCTCCGCGCCTAAGTCCCCTCTGACGAGAGGCGACACCTCCGCGCCTAAATCCCCTCTGACGAGACGTGACACCTCCGCGCCTAAATCCCCTCTGACGAGACGCGACACCTCCGCGCCTAAATCCCCTCTGACGAGACGCGACACCTCCGCGCCTAAATCCCCTCTGACGAGACGTGACACCTCCGCGCCTAAATCCCCTCTGACGAGAGGCGACACCTCCGCGCCTAAATCCCCTCTGACGAGACGCGACACCTCCGCGCCTAAATCCCCTCTGACGAGACGCGACACCTCCGCGCCTAAATCCCATCTGACGAGACGTGATGCCTCCGTCCGCCATGCGCGCCAACAACACCCACCCGCCTGCATCTCCCTCCCTCCCCCGTGCGCTCGGCGCTGCGCACTGCTGCGCTCTTGGTGCGCGTCATCACCGTTCGGCTGCGCCGGTCTTGGCGCCCGGGCTGCGCGGGACTTGGTCTGGTTCTCACTGCCCAGCGCTTCGCCGCCCCCAGAGCTTTAGAAAATGGGCAGGATCCTTTGGGGGCACGAACGAGATGGGGGGCAGAGGCTCCCCCCCTGCCCCTTCCTCCCCATAGGAGCAGCAGGCAGGGCCCGGGGGGAAGGGGGCGGGGCTTGGGGCGGGGCCTGGGGGGAAAGGTTGAGCAGGGGCGGGGCCCCGGGGCAGGGGGCGGGGCCGCAGTCCAGCTCACCAAGGCCCACAAAAGATTATTTTTTTCGTGGGGGGGATTTGAACCTGGGGTTGCGGCAGCGCCTGGCACGTCCCCAAATCCCGCTCTCTGAAGAGTGAGGCCGGAGCGATTCCCCCTCCCCCCGTGTAACGCCGGCTAGTGGTTACTCCAAAGAGGGCTTCATACTCCTGGGGGAGCCCGAGGAGGCCGTGGGTGTAGAGTACTCCCGGGAGTATTACTCCGAAGGGGGCCGGGTGTTACAATACTCCGGGGGGGATCCCGAGGAGGATGTGGGTGTAGAGTACTCCCGGGAGTATTACTCCGAAGGGGGCCGGGTGTTACAATACTCCTGGGGGGGATCCCGAGGGGATGTGGGTGTAGAGTACTCCCGGGAGTATTACTCCGAAGGGTCCGGGTGTTACAATACTCCGGGGGGGATCCCGAGGAGGATGTGGGTGTAGAGTACTCCCGGGAGTATTACTCCGAAGGGGCCGGGTGTTACAATACTCCTGGGGGGATCCAGAGGAGGCTGTGGGTGTAGAGTACTCCCGGGAGTATTACTCCGAAGGGGGCCGGGTGTTACAATACTCCGGGGGGGATCCCGAGGAGGATGTGGGTGTAGAGTACTCCCGGGAGTATTACTCCGAAGGGGGCCGGGTGTTACAATACTCCGGGGGGGATCCCGAGGAGGATGTGGGTGTAGAGTACTCCCGGGAGTATTACTCCGAAGGGGGCCGGGTGTTACAATACTCCGGGGGGGATCCCGAGGAGGATGTGGGTGTAGAGTACTCCCGGGAGTATTACTCCGAAGGGGGCTGGGTGTTACAATACTCCGGGGGGGATCCCGAGGAGGATGTGGTGTAGAGTACTCCCGGGAGTATTACTCCGAAGGGGGCTGGGTGTTACAATACTCCAGGGGGGATCCCGAGGGGGCCGTAGGTGTAGAGTACTCCCGGCAGTATTACTCCAAAGGGGTCCGGGTGTTACAATACTCCTGGGGGGGATCCCGAGGGGGATGTGGGTGTAGAGTACTCCTGGGAGTATTACTCCGAAGGGGGCCGGGTGTTACAATACTCCTGGGGGGGATCCCGAGGGGGCTGTGGGTGTAGAGTACTCCCGGGAGTATTACTCCGAAGGGGGCCGGGTGTTACAATACTCCTGGGGGGGATCCCGAGGGGGGATGTGGGTGTAGAGTACTCCCGGGAGTATTACTCCGAAGGGGTCCGGGTGTTACAATACTCCGGGGGGGATCCCGAGGAGGAGTGGGTGTAGAGTACTCCCGGGAGTATTACTCCGAAGGGGGCCGGGTGTTACAATACTCCTGGGGGGATCCAGAGGAGGCTGTGGGTGTAGAGTACTCCCGGGAGTATTACTCCGAAGGGGGCCGGTGTTACAATACTCCGGGGGGGATCCCGAGGAGGATGTGGGTGTAGAGTACTCCCGGGAGTATTACTCCGAAGGGGGCCGGTGTTACAATACTCCTGGGGGGATCCAGAGGAGGCTGTGGGTGTAGAGTACTCCCGGAGTATTACTCCGAGGGGGCCGGGTGTTACAATACTCCGGGGGGATCCCGAGGAGGATGTGGGTGTAGAGTACTCCCGGGAGTATTACTCCGAAGGGGGCCGGGTGTTACAATACTCCGGGGGGGATCCCGAGGAGGATGTGGGGTGTAGAGTACTCCCGGGAGTATTACTCCGAAGGGGGCCGGGTGTTACAATACTCCGGGGGGGATCCCGAGGAGGATGTGGGTGTAGAGTACTCCCGGGAGTATTACTCCGAAGGGGGCTGGGTGTTACAATACTCCGGGGGGGATCCCGAGGAGGATGTGGGTGTAGAGTACTCCCGGGAGTATTACTCCGAAGGGGGCTGGGTGTTACAATACTCCGGGGGGGATCCCGAGGAGGATGTGGGTTGTAGAGTACTCCCGGGAGTATTACTCCGAAGGGGGCCGGGTGTTACAATACTCCAGGGGGGATCCCGAGGGGGCCGTAGGTGTAGAGTACTCCGGCAGTATTACTCCAAAGGGGTCCGGGTGTACAATACTCCTGGGGGGGATCCCGAGGAGGATGTGGGTGTAGAGTACTCCCGGGAGTATTACTCCGAAGGGGGCCGGGTGTTACAATACTCCGGGGGGGATCCCGAGGAGGCCGTGGGTGTAGAGTACTCCCGGGAGTATTACTCCGAAGGGGGGTGGGGGTTACAATACTCCGGGGGGGATCCTGAGGAGGATGTGGGTGTAGAGTACTCCCGGGAGTAATTACTCCGAAGGGGGCCGGGTGTTACAATACTCCGGGGGGATCCCGAGGAGGCCGTGGGTGTAGAGTACTCCCGGGAGTATTACTCCGAAGGGGGCTGGGGTGTTACAATACTCCGGGGGGGATCCCGAGGGGGCCATGGGTGTAGAGTACTCCCGGGAGTATTACTCCGAAGGGGGCCGGGTGTTACAATACTCCGGGGGGGATCCCGAGGAGGCCGTGGGTGTAGAGTACTCCCGGGAGTATTACTCCGAAGGGGGCTGGGTGTTACAATACTCCGGGGGGGATCCTGAGGAGGATGTGGGTGTAGAGTACTCCCGGGAGTATTACTCCGAAGGGGGCCGGGTGTTACAATACTCCGGGGGGGATCCCGAGGAGGATGTGGGTGTAGAGTACTCCTGGGAGTATTACTCCGAAGGGGTCCGGGTGTTACAATACTCCGGGGGGGATCCTGAGGAGGATGTGGGTGTAGAGTACTCCTGGGAGTATTACTCGAAGGGGGGTGGGGGTTACAATACCCCTGGGGGGGATCCCGAGGAGGATGTGGGTGTAGAGTACTCCTGGGAGTATTACTCCGAAGGGGGCCGGGTGTTACAATACTCCGGGGGGATCCCGAGGAGGCTGTGGGTGTAGAGTACTCCCGGGAGTATTACTCCGAAGGGGGCCGGGTGTTACAATACTCCGGGGGGGATCCTGAGGAGGATGTGGGTGTAGAGTACTCCCGGGAGTATTACTCCGAAGGGGGCCGGGTGTTACAATACTCCTGGGGGATCCCGAGGAGGATGTGGGTGTAGAGTACTCCTGGGAGTATTACTCCGAAGGGGGGCCGGGGTGTTACAATACTCCTGGGGGGGATCCGAGGAGGATGTGGGTGTAGAGTACTCCCGGGAGTATTACTCCGAAGGGGGCCGGGTGTTACAATACTCCGGGGGGGATCCCGAGGAGGCCGTGGGTGTAGAGTACTCCCGGGAGTATTACTCCGAAGGGGGGTGGGGGTTACAATACTCCGGGGGGGATCCCGAGGAGGATGTGGGTGTAGAGTACTCCCGGGAGTATTACTCCGAAGGGGGCCGGGTGTTACAATACTCCGGGGGGATCCCGAGGAGGCCGTGGGTGTAGAGTACTCCCGGGAGTATTACTCCGAAGGGGGCTGGGTGTTACAATACTCCGGGGGGGATCCCGAGGGGGCCGTGGGTGTAGAGTACTCCGGGAGTATTACTCCGAAGGGGGCCGGGTGTTACAATACTCCGGGGGGGATCCCGAGGAGGCCGTGGGTGTAGAGTACTCCCGGGAGTATTACTCCGAAGGGGGCTGGGTGTTACAATACTCCGGGGGGGATCCTGAGGAGGATGTGGGTGTAGAGTACTCCCGGGAGCATTACTCCGAAGGGGGCTGGGTGTTACAATACTCCGGGGGGGATCCCGAGG